>JAHQIW010006013.1:0-33137 GCA_019055375.1 Parelaphostrongylus tenuis | reverse complement strand
TGTACTATGGTTGTTGTTGACTACATTCATGAGAAACTCTCTCATTGAAGCCCAATAGGTGAAGAAGTGCCAATTACTTGTTCTCATCAAGCAAAGAGTACATATAAAACTTTGAGGACACTTATGACCTTCTTCGTTTATGACCTTAAACTCCTTATCTCTCCATATTGTTAAAAGCTCTCCTCTTTTGCATTCCCTCAAATGGTGATAGAAATCATTTGTTCTGTGAGTATAGCAGCAAGGTTTTAGCACAAACATCCTATTTCTAAAAACACTTTGATTTTTTAGAAGAAAATCCGAATTATTTTGAAGTAAAAGACTCACACAAAACATTGAATGCTTTCCGTTGTCCTACAAAGATGTTCAAAAGGGAGTTCTCCTCTGGACAAAGTCTTTCCAATGAATTTCTAGTGCTCATTCGCAAGCATCAATTTATTAGAATCCGAGGATAAATTTGCTTTTTGAAAAAGCTTCCTTGTGGCATTGTAATACTAAAAACAAAATCATGGGTGACACGCGTTGCGCGTTATCACGCATTACCTCTAATATATTTCGCAGGACAGAGCGCTTTTTTACACAGTTGATAATCGTTCGATAGCGTGAATCTTAGAAATTTCAGAAACGCTTCGTTTTTTAAAAGCGTTTTCAATAGCGTCGTCTTAAATAGAATAGATTTGTGTTTCTCACGAATAGAGCTCTTCCTTTTCAAATACACCTCAGCCTGATAACAGAAACAACCCCTGCTTCAAAAAGGGCTTGCAAGCATTCCGCAACTCTTCGTCGAATCCTCTATTTCGTACGAGCCATAATATGATATGGCATCATTGCCAACAAATTCGTTACATGAAATTTGCTTTATTCAACTGATTACAGCTTTTCTAATCATTTCATACTTGATACCACCGCGAAGAAAGCCGTGGTCAAATTCGGTACGAAACGACGGAGTGAAACTTATCAAGACCTTGATTTTACTTTCTGTTCACGGCAATGTAATGTTTTTAAAAGCCGTATTATCTCGGAGTTCCACCTTCGGCTGTTTTGGCTCTTCTGACAATTCTTTATAGAAGAGAAAAGCCGCAGAGAGTAATCTCAGAAAATGCTCTCTATTTCCATTTCAATTTTCTATTTAAAAATTTCAGTTCTGCATTCATGTTTACATACTCTTGAAAGCACCAATAACAAATTTACAAACCGAGATATTCTTTCGGATGCTCATACAACGTTTCGTAGTACGTAGTAGGTTTCGTGCTGCGTATTGAGTACCGTCAGATATTAACATTAATTGGTAGTGACTTTCTTTTCGAGAAAAAGGGCAAACCGTAGGATAGTCAAACAAGACGACCGAATTTCATGAGGGCCAAACATGATATTGTATTGTATATATAAAGGGTGTAGGATAATGCCAGCGTCATCAACATCAGACAGAGGAAATTTTTCATCTCAGATAAGAAATCTCCTAACATGCGTTTGTTGGAACTGCATTTGCGCTCTCCCTAGGTTCGTGGAGAGCGATTAAACCGTATGCGACATCTGAAGGAACGTAGAACTTGGAGTGATGTGATATATGTGATATCACATGTACATAACCAGAAGAAGTTTCCGTCTTTAGTGTATTGCGTGTGTGAGTCGTTTTTAGATTCGGTACTCTTTCTCATAATGAATGCCAGTTAAGAGTTTCTAAAATCCCGTGCTAAGCTAAGGGGTTTTCAGACGCTCTAATCACAGACAATCGCCGTTTTTCATGGATCAAGAGGAATTCTGCCTTTTCGGGTGATTCATTGAGAGTGGCGACAATTTTGTAACTCTGCGACAACGGCAGATCTTTTTGGTACAGAGCGATAAACAAGGTGGGTCCTGAATCACTAAATTCTTCTGAGATAGTTTTGAAATGTGCGTTCCACTTTTGCTTATGCTTGCATAAAAGTGCACGACGCCATAAAAGGATTTAGGCCAGAATAAAACGGCTTGATTTATGGAAAATCGATTAACGTCAATTATTCACGACATTCAATTACAAGCTTGAATTCAGGCTATTGTTTTTTTTTTATACGCGATCTATCAAATAGGGCTGACTAATATGACAAAATACTGTGGAAAAATCGACGGATACATATTTATGAATTATCTGAAAATTCTAAATTCTCCTTGGCACCATGTGGCGCTTCAGTAGGTGATATCGAAACAGTCACTAGATTCACGGATTCAGCGGCCGAAGATTGTTTAACAGATTCATCGGCCAAGGCTTGTTCGGCGGCTGCCAGCTCGGCTCGTAACTGTTCAACGGACTAAAATCAGATAATGCTTTATGATAAATGTGTTTCTCACATTGATGTGTCACAGAATTTGGAGACGCATGTGCACTCTGTTACAAGTTTGAACTGCTCCAGGCACAAAGGTCTTCTTTATAACGTTTATAGAGCAAAGGATTTACCGGGCATAGTTTCTGAACATAGTGAGTTCACATTTCAGGAGAACAAGCGAAAATGTTGAAGAATGTGATGAAGCAGAGCCACGTAATGGAGAATTATGGGTATCTGTATCAAAAGGCTCGAAACATTGGCGGAAGCAAATTGGAGAAATTTTGAAAAGCGTTATTAGTAATATTCTGATTCCACTGTAGTTGGGATTATTCAAGTCGCACCAGTATGTTGACTGATATCTTAGGTCCCGATTTTTTGCTAATAAAAATTCTACCACAATGTTTGGGATGCCATCTAAGGATTTTGTTATCTCCCACTCTACTTTTGTTTGCCCACAATGTGATCGAGTAGGTTTGTTCCCACACGCAGATCTTCGCGTTTCCACATTGCAGTTGCCATAAAGAGCCAAATCTAAATAAACCATATTGTGGCCGTGCACAAGCTCGACATTACTTATAACCTAATTGGCATTCGTATAGTGTAATTAAAATGATTATGACAGTAAACGAGGCGAGTCATTACACGTCATTTCCGCATTAGCTAGTTTTTTGATGCCCAGAACTTTCCCTTTCCCAATCATTTGATCCGCACTTTACACACCTTAAGACCGTTTGAATTCCTTTCTGTAGTTCCAAAACATGGATTCTGTCTGGATAAAATGTACGCGTAAGTGTATGATGTTTAACATCTTCACTTCTCTCGTCCAGCAATTGTATGTAGAGATCGTCGATTTCGCGTCCCGGGTTTGGTTACTCTGAGGAATGCTGATGCCTGCTTTAGTTGTCGTGGAGTGAAAGACAGTCTTAATGAATCCTTACTCTTGATTCCCATGCAGGCTCCAAACTTACGGTTATTATTCTTTAGCAAGCAGGGAGTATTTACGAAATTTCTGCGACATCTATGCTTTTTTCCTTCATGTTGCTTCAAACTCCTTATCTCTTCATATCGACAAAAGCTGTCATCTGGAACACACAACTGATGATGGAAACCATTCATATTATGAGTATAGCAGAAGAAATTTAGTGCAATGACTTTGTTTCTGCATGATGTTTGATCTGGCTTAGTCATCTATAGAATTTACTTTGAAACTAAGAAGATTTCGCAGAAAACAGCATCAGAAAGCTTTTAGCAGCAACTTCCCGTAATCTAGAATCGGATCCTTGATTTTGTGTATCCCATAATACGACAGGGCATTGCTGAAAACGGATTTGTTTCATGCAGATTGCTCATTTCACTCGATGACAGTTTCTTGATCATATCCTTCTCTATATCTTTTTATATCTTTATATTTTCTATATTTCTCTATATCTATGTATTTTTCTATTTTTTCTTTCTTTATTTATTTTAGTTTATTTTCATTTTTTATTTTTGTACTATTTATATTTTTTATTTTTTATTACTATTTTCATATTATTTATATTCTTTATATTTTCATTTTATTTTTATTCTTTTATTTTATTTTTTACTTTATTTTATTTTTTCTATTATCTTCTTTCTATATCTATATATTTCTTCCAATAATTTCTATAGTTCTTTCTATATCTTTCTCTACAAATCTGTCTGTTGCCAAAAGACTGTGATATGTTGAAGAATGATTTAGTACCTTGGACAAAATAGGAACACTGCCGTCATGTCATCGTTCGCCATCGAAATGAGATAAGTTACCGCAGAAAAATGTCTCGACGGACACCGTGCATTGACCGACTACCTCACATTGCAAAGTCGTCAGGCCACATTATGAAGAACTGGGCTGGGCCACGCTACCACAGCCGCAGTAAAATCGCTGATATTACTCCATCGGATTAGCATCTTTTCCAAGCTCTGGAGCAGCTCCTGTGTGCCAAAAATTCAAAAACTACAGTAAGCTCAAAAGTGACCTCATTAACTTCTTTTCACGCTATCCTCATTCTTTCTGGAAGAAAAGCATTTGATCTCTTCCCAGCAACCGGTTGCGTATCATTGCTCACGATAGTGATTATGTTGCTAGTTGATTGATTTCTTTGAATAACTGACAATTGAATCAACAAAAGTGTCGAAATGCGAAGGAAATCATAGGACAACCCAATATATCCAGGAAGGCCTGCTTTGATCTGACGTCGGCATACGTGGTTAGTTATTTTCTTGCATTATTAGTCTGAAATGAGGTTAGTAACAAGTTTCGGCTAATATCTCCTCATCTATGTCTTTAGTGTCGAATAAGTCGATGCGATGCTCTACACATAGATGTTCATTTCTGCTATGTGGATGTTCGTTAAACTATGGAGTAGAATCCAAAAAGTGCCAGAAAATTCAGAATTGAATTAATTCCATATACCGGATGAAAGACGAATAATGACTTATTCCTCTCATGGTCTTCGCTCCCCACATCATCTGTGGTCGATAGGAAATCGATTGGTTTTGAAATTTGTAAGAAGGCGAATTATGTGGTGAAGTGAGGGGTCTTAAATTGATCATGAAGTCATTACCGTCTTCTCCGGCAATTTCAAAGTTAGTCCTTTGAAGGTCACCTGTCCCGAGAGTGTTAGAATAGCTTAGCCTTGTCAACTATCCCTTAAATTCACTAGACAAGCACTCAGATTTTACCAGTGGTTTATGTTTTCACAGCGTATTAACACTTACTCAAAATGAATGTAACAAATTCAAATAAATCTCTCGCATAGGAGCATTCAGAATCTCTTGAACGACTACATTCTTATCTATCATTTTGGAAATTTTTCATATGACAAGAGCAGCTAGCTCTTCGTGCAAAGTCGCCGAATTTACAAGATCGAATGGTTTTCATCTTTTTTTTTCTGCTAACCATCTTCCATTGTGGATATGAGCAACATCTATAAAAACGAACACATTCATTGGCATGAATTTTGACCACCCAAAATGTGAATGCCTGAACATGGGATTTGGTCACTTTTGATAGGCAAATGAGTGAATTTTTAGCGGAACTTCAGAGCGACGCTGCCGTAAAATCAATTCCAGCTACTATTCCAAATCTTATAATGACAATTATTCACAGCAGGAATTCAGCCTACAAAAAATGTATGTGGGAACTTCTCAGTTACTTTCCAAATAGAACAGTAAGCACAAATTCATTACATTGTGCATTTCAATATAATTATGCTCCATGAGTCACCCATATCGTCGTTAGTTTATTGCTAGTGTACTTCCGCAATGAACATCGATTAGATCAAAATGTTTGTCTCAATAATATCACAGTTCACTTTCAATTTCAGCTGACAGTGACCGTTACCGTGTACAAATGCGAACCAAACGGACCCGATCTTAACAATCGAAGCGCTCTGTCCACAACATTTTGCCACATCGACACCGCCAATTAGCCATGATGATGTTCGTAGTCTACATAGAATTTTTTCTTTATAAAACGAAGTTGTACAAATAAGAAAGCTGTCCAAACCGTGAGAGTTCCTGAGAGGGACAAGTGTTTGCCGTCGATAGCCGTTGCAACCATCTGACATGGCATATCCGCACGCCCCGCCGGCGATTCTTGCAGGGCACATTCCCGTCACCGTGCTACCAACGTAATACAGCTTTCTATCGCATCCTCTGCAAGAAACTATAAGTCTTAGAACACTTATTCTTCTGCACAATAGACAACTGAAAAATCAAAACAATGTTGACACTAATTTTCTTTACTTTTCAATACTACAAACCTTCACCTATTAACACACTGAATACTATATCATTCTCAAAATAAAATATGTGTAACATTTGAGAAGATATCTCATTTGAAAGATTTTGATGTTATGGCTCATGATAGTTCTCCTCAAACTCTGAGATATTTTAAAAAGTTTATAGAAAATATCCTTGCTTGCAAAAAAAAATGTACAGCTCTGTTTTTGAATGCCCATTATGGTTCGGATTGGAATCTGCTAATGGATGTCCACTACTGGAGACTTACGGTTTTCCTCTGGTTGGAGAAAGTTCTGACATGCAATGGTTCGTAAGTGGTATTGACTTGAAGTTGGACCCAGAATGTTGGAGATCACAAAATCAGGTAAGAGTGCTCTCCGACCTTCGATTTCGAGAACATCGGATGACCTAAAAAGTAAATCTTCTTCACTATTTCGAAAGAGTGATTGGAATTTTTCATTTGGCATAAGTGAAGCTTTGCAAGTGAAGTAAGCTCCAGGAGGCTGAAGGTTTGTAGAAAAAATGCGGCTCATCTCTTACGTCTTTTCAGAATTCACGAAAAAGAATGAAATGCCTAAGTTGTACACTCACTGTTTGCATTGCAAAACGTTGTGCTAATGCCTGAACAGCTTCCTTGCTAGTTGCAATACCAGGGACTATGGCAGAGACTGCATTGTTCTCTGTGTAAACCGCGATAACAGGTAAGTTGCTGGGCCGCTTAGCAGTGAAGGTCCTAGTACTCGCTGCAATCGAAATTTCATAGTTTTTGTAGTGAATGGTTGTAAATTGAATTATCAAGTACTTCAAAACCACTCTCCTCGTATGACCATTCATACACTTTTTTTGAAATTTAGCTAATACCATGTGGTTGAAAAATAAATTTGATGTTTGTAGCCGATAATTCGAGTCGATCATCCACAATTATTCGTTTTCTTCTCGTTCAAGTCGACTCCTTTTCGGTGAAGCACCGCCCGAATGGAAAACCTTCACTCGGCAATGTTCATTGATATAGATCTGTTCTAGTAAATAATGTTTCTCAACCGACTGTTTTAGAAATCTCGTTTGAGAACATTGATCTATACTGAGAGCTGTTTCAAGCCTTTTTAAGGTTTGGCATGTCACTGGCTTATGTACATTTTGACAATCTTTCACAATACATCGATGCTCTCAAGTGACATTTTTGAAAATGCAGATTGAAGATGAATATTTGTATAGCCGATGACAACCGCATCCCATCGACTTTGAAAAGGCTCAAACAACATTTCACGTTCAAGTTCTGACATGTTATAATTTAAGCCGCTATCAACCTATAACTAACACTGGTAACCTGTATAGCAGTCATCCTTGTATACGATAGCATCGCTAAGTGAAATTCTTCATTCAAGAGAATTCCTTTGAAGAAAACTGGACGTGCACAACAACGAAGACGAAGACCACAACGAGGGCAAGCGACAGCGGACAATCGATTCTAATCATGGGCTCCGAGAAGACGAAGACTCAACGTTACCATTAAAGTTGATTTATAAACTCCTGGTGTTAGCTAAATCATAAAGGTCACTGCATTGAAAACTTCTTAGTTTTATCTTTGTTCTTATATAGAACTGCTTACATAGAATTAAAAACCCTGCCTATAGCGCAGAGTTGCGACAACAATTAGGCAATGATGGAGTGCTAGGAATGTTTATTCTAATTAGAGTTCTTAACCATCTAAGAATGGGAATACTAGTAGCTCCATAACAATTCCTATTCATTACTTTGCCCTCCAGGAATCACTCCACATCCAAACACGCTTGAGATTGAAACTAGCAGCGAAATCATGAATGGAGCGCTCGAAGGTCCTGCCTTGTTTGTAGGAATAATCATTTTCCTAAAATAGATCAAGTATTATAGACTCGACTTAAGACTAATGTCTACATCTTTTGTGTCAGATCATCCACGAGATAGCAACATATTCGGCACTCGGCACCTAGACGAGGATGACGTCGCCTTGGCTTATCTTCGATTTTTTCTGGTTTTCTCAAGTGCTTCAGGGAATCTCCAACTCGGTTATTTCAGAACAAAATCATTGAAAGCGTATTTCGTGACACATTGTGCCAATGCGATGCTCAAAAAACCAGTTATCGAGGTGAGAAAATCTTTGTCAAATCTTGAATGAAAATGGACTGCATTTGAGCGACAAGTTAAAGAAAAATTCCAGTGAATGCGCCAATTTCTCAACTTGCGCGGCTATATTCGGCTCTCGCCTTCATATTTCTGATGCTGCGACAATCGACAAAGCGCCTGAATCATAACTGCAATTCAGAGAAAAAGTCTTCCAAAGAAGATATCTGTTAACAAAAACGAAATGAACTTCTCATTGCAAAAAATTTCGGTAACAATATCTAAGCAACAACTGCGTTTGTGAAACTTTGCTGTTCTTGTTAGCCTCTCACATTTAGCACGCTCATAAACTGTAGTTTCAACGGAGTTGTCAACTGATAGCCAAATTGAGTAGGTCTATAGAATTTCGATAGTATGGTTGAGAATTGGGCGTGTAATTAGAGGTCTTTTAAAATAAAGGCAATCGTTTTCTACGGCTTACTGCCGTCGGTCCACCAAGTATCGGATCTCGTCGAAGTCGAAAATTCCTTCGACTTCGAATCAAAGAACTCTTGACATGCATCTTCAGCTCCATGGGCTAATCTAACTTTGTTGGACGTCTCGAACAAGGCTTGTTTTTGAGGTCACGATCTCGGAATTAGAGCTTTGAAACCACCGTTCAGCAGCAGATCTGCTTGTTGTGCCTCCCTCTAAAGTTCGTTGAATTTTATCGACTGTAGCTCGATATGAAGACCCTCTCTCCAATGATGACGCAATAAAGCAAGAATTGCGATTATGTCTTTAGACAGGGCGGAGGTTTGAAACAAAGTGAAAATAAAGTCGAATAATATCTAGGCCCATAGCGGGAGAATCCCACATCAGAAAGTGTAATATTTCCATGAAATGCAAGGGAGTTATCCCATGCTTATTGGAGTGCCCCAGAACTTCTTTACCAACCGTAGTATGAAATATTTTGAGATATCATCCTTTTGCTATGGAAGCTCCATTCTAGTAGTAAATGGCATAGTGTTTGAAGCAGAAAGATTTACTCATTTCCAAAGTATTTTTGAAAAGTCTCCGACTTAGAATGTGATGAATTTTGTTTCAACTATTTCGCGAATGACAATTCGAAAGCACCGTCAGCGCTGTATTATCATAGACCGTGTTTATGAGTTTTACAAGTCGTGATAGAAGCTGAATAAGCTATTGCGTTTACAGCCGTTTGTGCTTTGAGACTTCCGTGTCGTTTCGGCTGAATTGCCGAACAAGGAACAATTTCGCTACAGTATTCTTCCTGATTTTCAATACGATTGTATCATAAATACGCGAATTTCAAGACGTTTTTTGTGTGGAATGCCATCACCTGCATAATCTGCTGTCTCGCTGATCGCCGATTGGCTAGAGCGGAGCTTTCCATATTTTCCTAATACTTCAAACAGCCTCAGTAAGTCTTCCTCACTGAAAGGATTGCTTGGATATCATGTCCTTCTTGTAGGCTGTTTGTGAAGAAGTTACACCGTATCAGGTGGCCAAACATTCAAAAATTCTCCCGGTTTACGTCTATCGTCCATCTGCTGTCATCCGGCCTACTATGTGTCCAGCCTAAGGATCGCTGACATCCTAGGGTGCAGAACGGCGCACTCAATGTCCAACCGTTGCCACAGGTCAGATTTTCGGATCGCTTCTCCCATTTGTAGGAACGGAACACTCTCTGCATCGACCTTTCGTTTCCGCGTTTTAACTCCAATGATCTTACATACTGCGCACGTAGCGACTAGTCTTCTGGATTATTTGTGGAGGCAACTGTAATCGCTGGTCGAAAGTTCGGTATGGAGTTGGATGTTCTTTGCTTTTTTCTACAACGTCAAGGTTCTCAAACCCTCTCCAAATGGCTTGCTTACTCTTGCTCAGCTCTAAATCTTAGTTTTTCATCAAATTCACTTTGCAAACTGAGCAGACGTAAGCGAACCTTTCAGCGATATTGATTTTGTTAAGGGTGAATAGGCATTCAAAACCAATGCGTTCTTTATAGACATCGTTCTTGTAAAACTTCATCGGAAACCTATTTTTCCAGAAATGTTTTCAAAATCGGTCAACGTTGGTCCAGCATGGCTGACATGAGGTCAGTGGGAAAAGCAACTGTGGTTCATATAGGAAATCCAATTCATTATAATTAGGCTCAGACACATCGTATTCATTGAAAATAGGAACTGTTGCAGTCTAACATATTAGCCGCTGAGGATTAAGTTTGTTGGTTTCTGTTGCATTTAAATTGATGCTTCGGGTACGACGGACTCTTGGAAAGAGTTTTCTGCGTCCTGTTGTTTGGGCGTGCGTCTTCTCTGCAATGAGATTGTCGAGGACGCTTGAAGAAGTGGTAGTTGGAAGGCTACGAAGTTTCTTCATCCTATATAGTCTATATGTTGATTGTAGTGGTCTTTCTTCTGTCCGACCCATTCGTGATAGCGTATATTCCTGCCGATCCTCTAATGAAAGCCTCTCTTATTAGACACAAACTTTTCCATAACGTTTTCCTAATCAATCGAAAGCACAAATCCTGGCAATTTAAATAATGTGCTACGGTTTTGAAAAGCCTCCTTATTGTATTGTAGCCTCAAAAGTGGAATTATGTTTCGCACTCGATTTGATTTGCTTGCTCAATTTGGATCTGCAGACGGCTTTTTGCTATATTTTTGGGAAATTTTTCAGAACGGCGTAAGAGCGAAAAGAAGATTACCCTTTGAATTCAAAGAGTTCTTCACTCACTTGAACATTGCATAAGGATTGCCGGTCCTTGTAAGTAAAGTTTGTAATTTAGAGGCACCTAATAACTACAAAGAGATAGAATATCACATAGGGAACTTTTATACAGGTATTTCCAGTAATTGAGGTGAGCCGGACACGTGATGTGCTTCAACGACAACCGATGACAAAGTCGTTACCGACTAGATTCCTCGGGATATAAAGAGCTCATACAGGAAGACCACCGATCTGTTGGTCCGATTTCTTCACGAAAAGCCTAGATGAAAGTCATGATGCCCAGCGAATTCCAAGAGCGAAGAAGATCTACTGGACTACTCTTGCACACAATAGTGAAAATGGAAATGTTGCTGGTCATCGCTCGAGCCACCAAAAAATCGACATTTTTTACTTGAGAAAACACAATCCTGCAAAAAGGAACTCATTTTCAACAGTTCTCAAGGAGTTTTTTCCTAGTTTACCTACGTTTTTGTAATCATTGAAGCTGGAGAAATATTGATTCTAATAGGAAGTTTGTTTCATGAAAAGATTTTGATTAACGGAAAGAACAGATTTTTTACGGCGTGATCAGCCACGTATTTAAACTTCCCAGAGTGCTTTACTGGCACTTATACTGTAAATCTCTAGAAAGAACTTTCTTGCTACGAAAAAGTGATTACTATTTAAGGAGCTTCCACAAACGTATTACTCGTAGAAAGAACGCCCAGTTATGCTAAAGAGCTTTACATATCAACATGTGGGCTACGTCTCTCTGATGTTATGCATTCCAGTTCATTTTTCACACTTATTTAGACGACGTTGTAGTAGAACTAGAGTAATCAAGAGATACATATTCTATAATATTTGGTTTTTAGAAGGAAGTTGCGCGGAGGATTTTTCAGTGCCTAACCGGAGTAAAACATGAAAGATTTACTCACAAGTAGGCCTTTTACTGGTTAGGAGTATCACAAAGAGAAGAATGCGCCTAGCTTCCGGAGTTCTTAGGAAGTTTTTAAACTTCGCAACGGGTTCTCTCGACAACTGTATAATAAAATCTGGATGATCGGAGCACTTCCCTATCACGAAAAAATGGAATTGTGTGAAGAAAGTTCCAATAGGTATTCGCACTAAGTAAAACGCCCATTCATCCTAGCAATCCGTATTTCTAGCAAAACGGAGACAGTCTTCAAAAATAAACACATTTTCATTTTTTGACACGGATCCCGATGTTGAATGTTTTGTATAACACTCGTTACTGTTGTATACGCAAACAAGATAGAGCAAAATTCATCACATTCTTAATCGAAGAATTCTCACAAACACTTTGGAAACAAGTGGAGCATTCTACACTAAATACTTCGTCGTTCACAACTGAGGTGAGACCACCACAGCAGAAGAAAGGTTTTCTAAAGCAGTTTTCAAATTGCTGGAGGTACAGTTGTCAGTAAAGGGCTCTTCGAAATTCGAAATGTAAAGAAACTCACTATACAAGCGAATTTAAAGTTGTAGAAAGGACGCTACTGTTATTCAATGACGGAAATGTCAAACTGCATTGAATGCAACCATTTCCTCTCGCAAGACAGGAATATTTGCTTAAAATCGTTGTTGTGAGCAGAAAATTCTGAATTATTTCTGAACATAAAATACATTTTCAAGTCTAATCGATCACTTGTCAGGCAAAAGACCTTTAAACCAGACTTTCTGAATGATTTTTCACAATTATTGGCGCAAATGAGATAAATCAGGAGAGTAGTTTGTAACTGTTGCACAAGATAACAATGATCGCACAGAAATTGCGGGAAATTGACGATCTTATGTCGCACATCAGAAATAAGGGACGAAGCCGAATTCGTCACCTCACCACTTGAAAAATTTGCATGTTCACTGGAATTTTGTTTAAGTGGTCATCACCATACAGTTCTCGTTAATAAATATACTCGAAAGGAGTTTTTCATCTCAGCAACTTATTCTCCCACACTTCAGAATATCAGAGTCTGTCATAAAACGTATGTTTTGAGAGATTTTCTTCAAGTTAAACTAGTTGGTATCCCTGAGATAATTGGAAAAGTTGAAAGTGCTGCCAATGCGACGTTACCTATGGTATAAGTGCTCTATCCTTTGTTACTTTGTGAATGATCTGACGCGGAAAATATATGATTGTTTTTCATTAAGTCTACAATATTTTCTTAGATTCAAATAGGCAAAAATGAATATTCATGCAAGCAAAGCGAGACATTCGGCCGATCCCTTTATGGCTTATCTGTGAAATTCTGAGTACTATTTTTACTAATATACGAATTTCATCATTGCTGGGGTTTCCTGGAATTTCGCCAATATGTTAATAAACCCTTTAGATCCGATTTCTCAATAACAAAAGCTAAACCACGTTGTTTGAGATATTATCCTTACACTGTGCTCTCTCCACTTTACTTTAATTACCCAAAGTGCGATCATGTTGGATTCGTCCCAAAAGCAGGCTTTCGCGTTTCCGCGCAACGGTTATTCTGAATAGTCTCAAGCCAAATGTAAACAAAGCATACTGTAGTCTTGTACAAGCTCCATAACTGTTTATAACTTTACTAGCATTCACAGAACAGAAGTCAAAAGAAGCGCAAGCAGTGTGGGGGAGGTCATGATTTGTGGTTTCCGGATTAACTATTTTTTTGATACTCTGAACTTTCCCAGTCATTGGATTCCCACTTTAGACACTTTGGAATTGCTTTAGCTCCCTCTTATAGTTGTAAAACGAAGAATCCATTTAGATAGCCCAAACTCGTACGTGTGCGACTTAAGCATTTTTACTCTTTCTCCAGTAATTATCCTTGAAGATGGTTCAATTCATTTTCTGTGTTTGGTTGTGGTCTGAGGATTTGGTAATCCTCTTTAATGACATACTCGGTGTTTTTTGGGCGTTTTTCAAACGAAATTTCTAGGTAACCTTGCTAGTGCGTTTCTAGGACTTTGCTGTCGCCTGTGCTTGTTGCTTTACAGGAATTCTCTATCATGCAACTAAGACACTGCGAATGCAAGTTGAAGTCGTCCAGAATCTGCCGTGATTAATTCTAAACAGCAAAGCCAATCATAGTATCGCATTGGAAACAGTATTAACTCAATCTGATAAATATATAACATGTTTTGAGCTGTTAGGTTAGTGCTACATAGGCGCCTGTTTCGTCCTATTGGAACTCGTCAGTAACACCTTCCTTCGGTTCAGCAGATCTCCTAAGACTAAATAATCCTTTCACTATTATTTGAGCGAACTTGTCATGTGGTCTGGTAAGGGCTCTTGTACAGCCCGATACACGTGTTTCGTCTTTACAGACACGTCAGTCGGGCAGAACCCGTCGTCTTTCGATATTTTTATAGTCAGTTCTCTCGGGAGCTCCGCTCTCTTACAGAGTGTCATCGAAGACGAACGTTTTACACTATATGTCAAGCGAAATTTTCACCTAACACAGAGCGTTTGCGCACTCGATTGCTCTTTGGCTGTTATTTTTATCATATTATACCTTTATTTCGAGTGCTTTATTGAGACCACCCTCAAATTTCAATAGATCCTTTCATTAAAAAAAAATACCAGCCAAAGAGCAATCGAGTGCGCAAACACTCTGTGTTAGGTGAAAATTTCGCTTGACATAGAGTGTAAAATGTTCGCCTTCGATAACTCTCTGTAAGGGAGCAGAGCTCACGAGAGAACTGACTATAAAAATATCGAAAGGCGACGGGTTCTGCCCGACTGACGTGTCTGTAAAGACGAAACACGTGTATCGGGCTGTACAAGAGCCCTTACCAGACTACATGACAAGTTGGCTCAAATAATAATGAAAGGATATAGCTTCTATGTTTCGTCGCATAGCACAGTCAAAGGTATCCGGTTAAATAGGAGTCCAGTCTTCATCAGAATCGTCCACTAGAAAAATCTTCGTCCTAAACACGGCCACTCTCTGTGCACTTTCTGTGTATACCTTAGTTATATATTAAGAATACCAAAAACAGCTGGTACACTGCTGCGTATCTCGTACACTACAGTCTGCCGACAACCATGTGGTAACTTTGTTCGACATAGGAAATTAGCGTTTTTAGCTTCAAAAATCATGTTGCTTAGCAGAGTTATTAGAGTTATAAGAAAATAGTTGAAAATAATACCAGAATAAATTCACATAATTGCAGAACAAGAGATATAAATATTTTCAACAACCGCCAGTACCAGCAGCACGATTCACACCTTAACCGCTATCATTAAATCTATTTACGGAAGAAATTTTTGCGATTCGAAGAAGGTATGGTACTGGGGTCAGGTTATTCGAGGCAGCTCCATTAACTCTACGAGATGAATAAGGCCCAGCAACAGAGGCCGCCATAATCCAAACAACTGAAAATATGAGCTGATGAAAAATAAGCTCTAAGTTCACATGATCCTTAAGAACTCCAAAGTGAAGGTCACATCGTTAATTTTCAAGTTCTTCAGATCTTCTACATCTTATTCTATCTTCAATATTCTTATTTTTTCCACTTTATCGTTGCATCTTGAACCTTGTTATTTATTCTAGTGTAAGCTCATGAACAAAACCAGATATTGATTATTCATGTGAGATCAAATTACTCTCAAGACTGGACTTTGAATATCTATTGCAAAAAAAAAAACAACAACACAACAATCGCACTAATTGAATGCACATAATCGCTCGAAGTCATAAGGATTGAAAGCACTTAGATACATCATTTGAAGTTTGCCATCTTCGTTACGAGCTGAAACGAAATCTTATCAAATAAGATTCATATGCCAATAGATAAAAATTCTATGACATATTATTCAACATTCATTTTTATGGATTCGGAGAACAACCATCCTAAAAACAAATTTCATCGGATGTTTAAAACTCTCAACTAAACAAATCCGGAATCGAAGAGTAGAGTATCAGATCAATCCCAGCAAAAAGTCCGACTTGTGAGAGAATTTAGATTTTTTATAGAAATAAATGACAGTTTAATTTGTGGTATTGACTAATTCAGTTTTCTATTCTTAGATTAACGGATGGATTGCCGATCTCTTCAAATCGCGCGTATTTTCAGTTTCATGTTATTCACATCTTTCGTATTCTACAAAAACTACAAACGGGACTGCTAGAAAAGTAACGAGGTCCAAGAAGCCCATCAGCTTTACAGCCATGTGTTGCACTTCCCATGTTCCATATATGACTTCACTGAGGTAATTCACAGGGTTTGCATGACGTGGCTCAATATGAACGGCACCTATTTTCAGTGGTTCATTGTATGAGATCAAACCTCTAAGCGTAGAAGTCGCAAACCACGTCAACAGGACATGACCAAAGGATAAGATTGGAATGAGAAGTTTTCAGTTTATTATTTCAGATCCATATTCCTATGACCTCGAACGAGGTGGAGACCACTGCTACAAACTATTCAAAAACTATCCGCGCTGTGGGAGAAACTTCTTCTGCTCGAAAATGACGTTCATTGTTGAACTGTAACTCTGATGCATTTTGATAATATAGCTTTTATACATCATATTTTACCAATATTTCAACACTCTATTGCCTCATAGACCCTTCAAACCTCTTTTATCATCTCAAACTCTCCACTTATGCACTTATGCTTTACACGTTATATTTGCATTTCGTTTAGCCGATGACACAAACGGGATAAAGCAATACTCTTTGATACATTTTTTCTCATTGATTCTCATGTAAAGCCGTAGGATGATGGTCCCATAAACGTTGCCAAAAGGGTAATGTTTGTTCCGGAACAGACTCTTTTCCCTTTATTTCCGTTAGTTGACATTTTGTGAAATAAAAACTCCTTTTCTTGAAAACTGTCGTTGTTGTACGTAAATCTTGAACGGAAGTGTCGTTCAGTTAATGAAATACTATTATGCTAGGGATGCCATGTCTGCGCAGATGTTGTAAGACCAATTTTTAACACACTGAGAATTGTCACAGTGCTAAGAAATGCATCTGATGCTATCCCGTATCCAGTAACTGGTTTGATTACAAAACCGTCAGCCATCATTCATCGCAGTGCGCATTTCCTCTCATTCTCGTGTGACAGTTGCTTTCTGTGTTAACAACACTTTGATAATGCTCTACATAGTAACCTCGCAAAATCTGCAAAAATGTAGTTTACAAATTAGTTATCAGTCGCTGTCCTGAAGACCCTATAAGCTTCACGCAATTAGCTAAACGCCACTAGACGGATGTGGAGATTGGTTTCTCACGTATATCACAAAACCGACAACTATTCCGCTTCAAACTGCTTTCAACACGTCTTCAAGTTAGCGTGAAAACCAAATTCGGATAACATTGACAAGATAAAATATAATTTGTACAGATTTTACAAGGGCACCGAGAAAAGGAAGTCAAAACTATGGTTGTGATCTATCAACGCAAATGTCCAACAAATTGGCATCTGTTGTCGAGGTGCTCTTTTCGAAAAAGAAAGAAACCAAATCAGGTATATTGAGTAGAGTTGGACTGACAAGATGATAAGGTGACGAAATCTTGATCACTAAATCAATGGTCAAGGTAAGAAAAAATAACTCCGATACTAGGAACTGGCACGATAGGGAGGATCTAGAAACATATACACGCAGATATTGAGGGGTGGGGTCGTCGAGTGGTTAGCAATGCTTGGTGTGGAGTTGATTACGAATGCCCTAGCCTGGATATCTTTGAAATTCCAAAGAAATTTGCCTAACCTATATTCTACATCCAAGAAGAATACGAAATCCTCAAGCAAGCGCTGAATGCGAAGAGTTACGTTCCCATCGACCGTTTCTGAACCTCGTTATAAACGTTCAATATAATATGTTTCAACGTTTTAAACCATTTAGTGGTTGATACATCACTGGCTTACGAATGTTTCGGCGGTATCGCTCGTTTCATCAGAGCCACACGCCCCACTAACCCACTCATCATGACAACAGGAATGGGAGACGGGGTTTTGGTGGTAATAAGTAATTGTGGTTATCACCTCTTTTTTCAGTCGATGACTTTGGGTGATAGTGAATATGTAGACAGCACCTTCGAAACGACTGCTTTGAACCTCGGTATGAATATTCAATGTAATCTGTGAGATTTCATTGAGCCTTTCAGAAGTTGATACGTCAGTGGCTTACATACGTTTCGGCGGTATCGGCCTAGTGGAGTGTAGGGCTCTGATGAGACGGGCGATACTGCCGAAACGTACGTAAGTATTTGACGTGACAATCTCGAAAAGGCTTAAGATACCTTCAAAAATATTTACATCGTCAGCACTATTAGCATAATGCACAGTAAAAACCAGTACCTACGAATGTAAAGCTATATGGACTAATTAAGCTCGTAGAAAACATTCAATATCTCTTATTCCCTTACAGATTATCATAGAATAATAGTGTTATAAAAAATTATAAAACGAAGGAAATTTCCTACATATTTGCCACCTGAAAAGAATTATTTATAGCTGGCCATGCTCTTTCCTTGTGTGGACCTTCCATTTCAAACTGACCTACTTTCTTAATTCTACTGTAACACCACAAACTTAATTCTAATGAAAACTGCCCGTTTTTGCTTCATAAATTTCCAAGCTAAATCAACTCTTACACTGAGACAGGTAACGAACACGAAGCTTCACAACGTTAACACCATCACTCACACAACTGCAAAAGTAGAAGCACCAGATGTCCTTTCATTTACCGGACACCGCTTCCAGGAAATCCACATCTTCATGCATCTTTATTTCATACAGGGATATTCAAATCTTGAGCTTTTCGTTCACACAGGCACTATCACCTATTGCGTATGTTACCCAGATAGTGGTTAAGTCACTAGTCCATTGAAACTACTTTTATTCTTGTGTAAAACTAAGCTTTTCGATGTCATCAAGATGTTATTCCTGTGCTGGCCTTACGAAAGTTCAATCACTCTGGTTTGTTGGCGATCCGCCATGCACGAAAAGTCTGGTGTGACAATTGATAAAAGATGAGTATTTTTTACAAAATCAAGAAAACAAGCATTTCCTGCTGCGCTACCTTATATACTAACAATATTGAGAGAAAAAAAAGATACCTTCTTCGCTCACGAGCCACCTTTTGTCATAGTAATATTGATACATGTTGCTAATTTCTTCCTTTGTATACAGCTTAGTCTCAATAGGAATGAAGGGGTGGAAAAAATGTCGGTCAATGCGCATGTCAGAGATGGGAAATGAAAAATGACGATACTTCAATAGCATGGAAACCCTCTTCTCCAAACAACTCCAAAGGAGTGTTCCTCAGTACTGTAAGATGATCACGAGCATTCGCAAGTTCGCTCCTGTCAGCAATCAGTAAAATACATCCATTCTCCTGAAGAGAACATTTGAGAATGATTATTTGGTGAGAAAAAAGCAACAAAATTACCCAGTCTGACGAGATCAAATCTCGGAAGTGCCTCACGAGTGTTAAATCGGAAGAGGAAGCCTGAATCAAAAGTAATTGTTATTGTAAAGGAGAGAATTCAAGTTGGTGTTCAGTTCTACTTCAAAATAACAACACTCACATAGGTTCTGTCGGCTTTTTTGACTAACGTTTTACCCCAAAGAGAGTTGGCAAGATCTATAGCTACAAATAGCTGAAATTAGATTTTTCAAAAGAGAAGAGACGGCAAGTGGATTGAAAAAATTTTAGTATTCACCAAATAAATCCTAACAGCATATTTCAAGCCTTTCATAAGTTCTTTTATGAACACCTATACAGTGTAACACAGATGTTTCGGCCTTAGAGCCTCATCATTTGCACAGTGCCCTTCGTCTGAGGCAATCCCTTTTGGAGGAGAACCTTTTTTCATAGACGGCCGAAACGCATGGACTGTACTTTATAAGTGCTCAAGAAAGACCCCATGAAAAGCTGAAGATATGCTGTCAGGATGTATTAATTTTGTGTATGGTCTTGAAAAGTGGAAAATTAAGGTATTTACTAGTTAGTTTAGCAAAAAAAAACTTCACTTTATTTGACCTGTGTCAGAGTTTTATCTCAATGAGCGATTCCCATTGCTTCCAGCACTCGACTCGTCTTCTAATTTGCTTGGGAATTTGATATTCCTCACACACGTAATAGATTACTGATTGAAGACGTCTGCAATCTCGAGAATACTCAGACAGGGCCAATCCATGGAGTGTTCCCTATTGACTGCCGGAGAGTACTGGAAGGAGGTGAGGATGGGCTCGCCTAGAGCTGCACCGGGCATTACTCGCCACTTGGCACCGATCCTCTTCGACTTCAAGCCATTCCGTAAATTCAAAACTTTCAACAAGATCCCAACAAGCAGATGTCTGTTTCACAGGGATTTCAATGATAAATAAATTTACACGATGGTTCAATAACAGTACAAACTCACGATTTCGACTAGATCCGTGATTGGTTTACCGGCCAAAATACGTTCACTTTTCGTAAACTCGTAGTCACGACCAATTTTCAAATCATTCAAAACTTTCCATACATGCTGATTCTAGAATTTTTTCTCATGAGAAACGAAGTGAACAGCGAGATAGAGAAATAACTCGAAACAAAGGTCACAAAACATGTTCTAACTGTGTGATCAAGTCGGATTGGTCCCACAAGCAGACTCCCGCGTTTCCGCATGACAGTTATTCTAGATAGTCCAAACGTAAACAAAGCATATCATAGTCGTGCATAAGTTCCATAACTGCCTATAATTTTACTAGCATTCATAAGACGGAAATCAAAAGAATCACAAGCAGTGTAGGGGGAGCGCTTGATTGCAGCTTCCGCATTAACAACTTTCTTTCATATTCTAAACTTTCGCAGTCATTGAATCCGCTCTTTAGACACTTTAGAATCGCTTCAAACTCCTTATGTTACAGGACACAGGATCCATTTAGATAGCCCAAACTCCAGCGTCCTGCGTGTTCGAAATCTCCACCCTTCGTTTCAGTAATTACCTGCGAGGATGGCTGAATCGCTACCCCGGATTCTGCTGCGGTCTGAGAATTCGGTACTTTTCGTTTTGATGACATTCTCTATATTTCCCGGGAGTGGTTTTACATGAAATTATTGGATGGCCTTGCTACTACATTATGGGGCTTTGGTGTCGCCCGCGCCTGTGGATTTACAGAAATTTGCTATCATGCAACTAAGACAATGCAACTGCAACTTTAACTTATCCACAGTTACCGTGATTAATCCTAAATCACCAAACCAATTGCAGCGTCGCATTGGCAGTGTTGACTTGGTAATTAGCAACAATTTTTGACGCGGTGAAGCGAATATAGATCATCATTCTATGGTACGGCTCACAAAATGGGAAAATACCTCAAAAGGGCTCAAGAGGCTTAAACATGCTTCTAAAATGCTATGATTGCGGATATACATTATTATGCGCGTATTGTACAATATGATTTGAACTTCGACTGGCCGAGTGATGGCAGTGTGCGCTAACACTTTGGTCACAGTGTTCACGACTTGTCCTATTTTCAGTATCTCCAATCAGGTCGCTGCCTTACAGCTGCCATTTATAAAGGTGGTCGTACTCGTATCCTATTTCGGCCACCTTTTCGAGGTCTGCAAATTGATTTAGAGAGTGAATATAGCTATCTGGCTCACTCAATGAACATGTCGGCTTATCTTCCTGGTGGACTTCGTCGAGATCGTCATGACTTTTTCCAAATCCACTTCATTTTCTTTTCATTCTCCAGTCATCGTCCCATCTCGTTATAAAGACCTCCCCCTTCCCTTTTCAAACTTGCTTTTGATGCACATTTTACTCTGTTTCGAAGGCAGGGCATCCTTCCACGATGCGAACTGCGAAACCTGGGCTCACCGTTATCAGTACTGAAAGTGTTCTCAATAGACGTAAATTTATTGAGAAGTATTGGCACATGTTCCCGGCACATACTGCATGAAGAGGATGTTGCGTCAAATAAGTATATGTTTAGGATAATGAAATTGGTTAGTGGTATTTGACAAAGGCTCTTGAAAGCACCAATAACAAATTTACAAACCGAAATATTCTTTCGGATGCTCATACAACGTTTCGTAGTATGTAGTAGGTTTCGTGCTGCGTAATGAGTACCGTCAGATATTAACATTAATTGCTAGTGACCTTCTTTCGACAAAAAGGGCAAACCGTAGGTCGAACAAGATGACCGAATTTCATGAGGGCCAAACATGATATTGTATAGGTGTAGGATAATGCCGGCTTCATCAACATCAGACAGAGGAAATTTTTATTTAAGATAAGAAATTTCCTAGCATGCGTTTGTTGGAACTGCATCTGCGTTCTTCCTAGGTTCGTGGAGAGCAATTAAACCGTATTTCTCTGCGACATCTGAAGGAACGTAGAACTTGGAGTGATGTGATATATGTGATATAACATGTACATGACCAGAAGAAGTTTCCGTCTCTAGTGTATTGCGTGTGTGAGTCGTTTTAAGACTCGGTACTCGTTTTCATAATGAATGCCAGTTATGAGTTTCTAAAATCCCGTGCTAATAAGGGGTTTTCAGACGCTCTAATCACAGACAATCGCCGTTTTTCACGGATCAAGAGGAATTCTGCTTTTCGGGTGATTTATTGAGAGTGGCGACAATTTTTGTAAGTCTGCGACAACGGCAGATCTTTTTGGTACAGAGCGATAAACAAAATGGGTCCTGAATCACTAAATTCTTCTGAGATGATTTTGAAATGTGCGTTCCACTTTTGCTTATGCTTGCATAAAAGTGCACGACGCCATAACAAGGATTTAGGCCAGAATAAAACGGTTTGATTTATGGAAAATCGATTAACGTCAATTATTCACGACATTCAATTACAAGCTTGAATTCAGGATATTGTTTTTTTTATAGATCTATCAAATAGGGCTGACTAATATGACAAAATACTGTGGAAAAATCGACGGATACATATTTATAAATGATCTGAAAATTCTAAATTCTCCTTGGCACCATGTGGCGCTTCAGTAGGTGATATCGTAACAGTCACTAGATTCACGGATTCAGCGGCCGAAGATTGTTTAACAGATTCATCAGCCTAGGCTTGTTCGGCGGCTTGCGAGCTCGGCTCGTAACTGTTCAACGGACTAAAATCAGATAATGTTTGATGATAAATGTGTTTCTCACATTGATGTGTCACAGAATTTGGAGACGCATGTGCACTTTGTTACAAGTTTGAACTGCTCCAGGCACAAAGGTCTTCTTTATAACGTTTATAGAGCAAAGGATTTACCGGGCATAGTTTCTGAACATAGTGAGTTCACATTTCAGGAGAACAAGCGAAAATGTTGAAGAATTGTGATGAAGCAGAGCCACGTAATGGAAAATTATGGGTATCTGTATCAAAAGGCTCGAAACATTGGCGGAAGCAAATTGGAGAAATTTTGAAAAGCGTTATTAGTAATATTCTGATTCCACTGTAGTTGAGATTATTCCAGTCGCACCAGTATGTTGACTTATATCTTAGGTCCCGATTTTTTGCTAATAAAAATTCTACTACAATGTTTGGGATGCCATCTAAGGATTTTGTTATCTCCCACTCTACTTTTGTTTGCCCACAGTGTGATGAGTAGGTTTGTTCCCACACGCAGATCTTCGCGTTTCCACATTACACTTGTCATAAAGAGCTAAATCTAAATAAACCATATTGTGGCCGTGCACAAGCTCGACATTACTTATAACCTAATTGGCATTCGTATACTGTAATTAAAATGATTATGACCAGTAAACGAGGCGAGTCATTACACGTCATTTCCGCATTAGCTAGTTTTATTGATGCCCAGAACTTTCCCTTTTCCCAATCATCTGATCCGCACTTTATACACCTCAAGACCGTTTGAATTCCTTTCTGTAGTTCCAAAACATGGATCTGTCTGGAAAAAATGTACGCGTAAGTGTATGGTGTTTAACATCTTCACTTCTCTCGTCCAGCAATTGTATGTAGAGATCGTCGATTTCGCGTCACGGTTTTGGTTACTCTGAGGAATTCTGATGCCTGCTTTAGTTGTCGTGGAGTGAAAGACAGTCTTAATGAATCCTTACTCTTGATTCCCATGCAGGCTCCAAACTTACGGTTATTATTCTTTAGCAAGCAGGGAGTATTTACGAAATTTCTGCGACATCTATGATTTTTTCCTTCATGTTGCTTCAAACTCCTTATCTCTTCATATCGACAAAAGCTGTCATCTGGAACACACAACTGATGATGGAAACCTTTCAAATTATGAGTATAGCAGAAGAAATTTAGTGCAATGACTGTGTTTCTGCATGATGTTTGATCTGGCTTAGTCATCTATAGAATTTAATTTGAAACTAAGAAGATTTTGCAGAAAACAGCATCAGAAAGCTTTTAGCAGCAACTTCTCGTAATCTAGAATAGGCTCCTTGATTTTGTACTGCCCCATAATACGACTGGGCATTGCTGAAAACGGATTTATTTCATGCAGATTGCTCATTTCACTCGATGACAGTTTCTTGAACATATCCTTCCCTATATCTTCTTATATCTTCTTATTTTCTATATTTCTCTTTATATCTATGTATTTTTCTATTTTTTTCTTTCTTTATTTATTTTAGTTTATTTTCATTTTTTATTTTTGTACTATTTTTATTTTTTATTTTTTATTACTATTTTCATATTATTTATACTCTTATTTTTCATTTTATTTTTATTCTTTTATTTTATTTTTTACTTTATTTTATTTTTTCTATTATCTTCTTTCTATATCTGTATATTTCTTCCAATAATTCCTATAGTTCTTTCTATATCTTTGTCTACAAATCTGACTGTTGCCAAAAGACTGTGATACGTTGAAGAATTATTTAGTACCTTGGACAAAATAGGAACACTGCCGTCATGTCATCGTTCGCCATGGAAATGAGATAAGTTACCGCAGAAAAATGTCTCGAAGGACTCCGTGCATTGGCCGAATACCTCACATTACAAAGTCGTCAGGCCACATTATGAAGAATTGGACTGGGCCACGCACCACAGCCGCAGTAAAATCGCTGATATTGCTTAATCGGATTAGCATCTTTTCCAAGCTCCGGAGCAGCTCCTGTGTGCCAAAAATTCAAAAGCTACAGTAAGCTCAAAAGTGACCTCATTAACTTCTTTGCACGCTATCCTCATTCCTTCTGGAAGAAAAGCATTTGATCTCTTCCCAGCAACCGGCTTGCGTATCATTGCTCACGATAGTGATTGTGTTCTAGTTGATTGATCTCTTTGAATAACTGACAATTAAATCAAAAAATGTTAGCGCCAGACGGGATTAGAACCCGCACCTCACTTTTTTCGGGAATGCGTGCTCTATTCGTTACACTACTGACGCCCATTTTGCACACCGCTCTTTCTACGCTAAAGCGCACCGATCTGTCAGCCGCCAGCCGTCAACGGCCTCGCCCGGTAGTCGGTCTCGATATTGAACCTAGTCATGCTGGCGGATATTGGGTATTATAAATCAAATTAATTGCTTTTATTTGACCGCTTCTAGTCCCGCCTGACGCTAAATTTTTTCACATCACTCTATAACACTGAGTATATATCTAAAACATCATACCACCGCAAAAAGCGGTTAAATAAAAACAATTCCAACTGAATCAACAAAAGTTTCAAAACGCGAAGGAAATCATAGGACAACCCAATATATCCAGGAAGGCCTGCTTTGATCTAACGTCGGCATACGTAATTATTTATTTTCTTTCATTATTAGTCTGAAATGAGGTTAGAACAAGTATTATTCGGCTAATTCTCTTCACCCCTGTCTTTAATGTAGAATAATTCGATGCGATGGTCCACAGGTGGATGTTCATTCCTGCTACGTGGATGTTCGTTAAACTATGGAGTAGAATCCAGGAAAGTGCCAGAAAATTCACAATTGAATTTATTCTCTATACCGGATAAAAGACAAATAATGACTTACTCCTTCCATGGTCTTCGCCCGCTACATCATCTGTGGTCGACAGGAAGTCGAATGGTTTTAAAATTTGTAAGAAAACGAATTTTGTGGTGAAGTGAGGGGTCGCAAATTTGATCATGAAGTCACTACCGTCTTCCCCGGCAATTTCAATGTTAATTCTTTAGAGGTCACCTGTCCCGAGAGTGTTAGAATAGCCTACCCTTGTCAACTACCCCTTAGATTCGCTAGAACAAGCACTCAGATTTTACCAGTGGCTTTTGCTTTCACAGCGTACTAACACTTCCTCAAAATAAATGTAATCAATTCAAATAAATCTCTCGCATAGGACCATTCAAAATCTCTTGAACGACTACATTCTTATCTATCATTTTGGAAATTTTCCATCAGACAAAAGGCAGCTAGCTCTTCATGCAAATCGCCAATTTACAAGATCAAATGTTTTTATCTTTTTTTGTGTTAACCATCTTCCATTGTGGATATGAGCAACATCTATAAAAACGAACAGATTCATTGGCATGAATTTTGACCACCCAAAATGTGAATGCCTGGACATGAGATTTGGTCACTTTTTGATAGGCAAATGAGTGAATTTTTAGCGGAACTTCAGAGCGACGTTGCCGTAAAATCAATTCCAGCTACTATTCCAAATCTTATAATGACAATATTTCACAGCAGGGTTCAGCCTACAAAAAATGTATATGGGAGCTTCTCAGTTACTTTCCAAATAGAACAGTAAGCACAAATTCACTACAGTGTGCATTTCAATATAATTGTCCAGCACCCATATTGTCGTTAGTTTATTGCTAGTGTACTTCCACAATAAACATCGATTAGATAAAAAACATTTGTCTCAATATTATCGCAGTTCACTTTCAATTTCAGCTGACAGTGACCGTTACCGTGTAGAAATGTGACCCAAACGATCCCGATCTTAACCATCGAAGCGCTCTGTCCACAACATTTTGCCACATCGACCTCGACCAATTAGCCATAATGATGTTCGTAGTCTACACAGAATTGTTTTTTCTTTATAAAACAAAGTTGTACATATAATAAAGCTGTCCAAACCGTGAGAGTTCCTGAGAGGGACAAGTGTTTTGCGTCGATAGCCGTTGCGACCACCTGACACATCATGGCCTGTCTCCCCATCATTGGGCAAATTCCCGTCACCGTGCTACCGACGTAAATACAGCTTTCCATCGCAATCTCTGCAAGAAACTATAAGTCTCGGAAACACTTCTTCTTCTGCACAATAGACAAGTGAAAAAATCAAAACAATGTTGCACACCCATTTTCTTTTACTTTTCAAAATCTACAAATCTTCACCCATTGACACACTGAATACTATCTCATTCCCAAAATAAAATATTTGTAACATTTGAGAAGATATCCTCAATTGGAAAGATTCTTATGTTACAGCTCCATGACAGTTTTCCTCAAACTTTGAGATATTTCTTAATAAGTTTATAGAAAATATTCTTGTTAGCAAAAAAAAACTGCAGCTCTACTTTTTGAATGCCCCTTTCTGGTTAGCATTGGAATCTGCTAAATGGATGTCCAACACTAAAGACTTACGGTTTTCCCCTGGTTTTCTGAAGAACTGACATTGCAATGGTTCGTAAGTGGTGTTAACTTGGAGTTGACCCAGAATGTTGGAGATCACAAAATCAGGTAAGAGTGCTCTACGACCTTCAATTTCGAGAACATCGATGACCTAAAAAGTAAATGTTTTTCACTAATCCCGAAAAGAGGATTTGAAATCTTTTCATTTGGCATAAGAGAAGCTAAGCAAGTGAAGTAAGCTTCAAAAGGCTGAAGGTTTGTAGAAAAATGCGGCTCATCTCTTCCGTCTTTTCAGAATGAAAAAGAATGAAATGCCTAAGTTGTACACTCACTGTTTGCATTGCAAAACGTTGTGCTAATGCCTGAACAGCTTCCTTGCTAGTTGCAATACCAGGGACTATGGCAGAGACTGCACTGTTCTCTGTGTAAACCGCGATAACAGGTAAGTTGCTGGTCCCGCTTGCAGTAAACGCCCTAGTACTCGCTGCAACGAAATTTCATAGTTTTTGTAGTGAATAGTTGTAAATTAAATTATCAAGTACTTCAAAAACCGGCTCTCCTCGTCATTAGCATTCAATGACACTTTCTTTCAAAATTTAGCTAATACCATGTGGTTGAAAAAAAATTTTGTTTGGCCGATAATTCGAGTCGATCATCCACAATTATTCGTTTTCATTCTCGTTCAAGTCGACTCCTTTTCGGTGAAGCACCGCCCGAATGGAAACGCTTACTCGGCAATGTTCATTGATATAGATCTGTTCTAGTAAATAATGTTTCTCAACCGACTATTTTAGAAATCTCGTTTGAGGACATTGATCTATACTGAGAGCTGTTTCAAGCCTTTTTAAGGTTTCGCATATCACTGGCTTATGTACATTTTGACAATCTTTCACAATACATCGACGCTCTCAAGTGACATTTTTAAAATGCAGATTGAAGATGAATATTTGTATAGTCGATGACAACCGCATCCCATCGATTTTGAAAAGGCTCAAACAACATTTCACGTTGTTAAGTCCTGACATGTTGTAATTTGAGCCGCTATCAACCTATAACTAACATTGGTAACCTGTATAGCAGTCATTCATGTATACAATAGCATCGCTAAGTGGAATTCTTCATTCAAGAGAATTCCTTTGAAGAAAACTGGACGTGCACAACAACGAAGACGAAGACCTCAACGAGGGCAAGCGACAGCAGACAATCAAATCTAATCATGGACTCCGAGAAGACGAAGACTCAACGTTAGCCCATTGAAGTTGATTTATAAACTCCTGGTGTTAGCTAAATCATAAAAGTCACTGCATTGAAAACTTCTTAGTTTTATCTTCATTCTTATATAAAACTGCTTACATAGAATTAAAAACCCTGCCTATAGCGCAGAGTTGCGACAACAATTAGGCAATGATGGAGTGCTAGGGATGTTTATTCCAATTAGAGTTCTTAACCATCTAAGAATGGGAATACTAGTAGCTCCATAACAATTCCTATTTATTACTTTGCCCTCCAGGAATCACTCCACATCCAAACACGCTTGAGATTGAAACTAGCAGCGAAATCATGAGTGTGTTTGTAGGAATAATCATTTTCCTAAAATAGATCAAGTATTATAGACTGACTTAAAACTAATGTCTACATCTTTTGTGTCAGATCATCCACGAGATAGCAACATATTCGGCACTCGGCACCTAGACGAGGATGACGTCGCCTTGGCTTATTTTTGATTTTTTCGGGTTTTCTGAAGTGCTTCAGGGGATCTTCAACTCGGTTATTTCAGAACAAAATCATTGGAAGCGTATTTCGTGACACATTCTGCTAATGCGATGCTCAAAAAACCAGTTATCGAGGTGAGAAAATCTTTGTCAAATCTTGAATGAAAATGGACTGCGTGGGAGCGACAAGTTAAAGAAAAATTCCAGTGAATGCGCCGATTTCTCAACTTGCACGGCTTATATTCGTCTCCCGCCTTCATATTTCTGATGCTGCGACAATCGACAAAGCACCTGAATCATAACTGCAATTCAGAGAAAAAGTCTTCCAAAGAATTGCACTTCTCATTGCAAAAATTTTGGTAACAAATTTCTAAGCAGAAACTGCGTTTGTGATGTTCTAGTTAGCCTCTCACATTTAGCACGCTCATAAATTGTAGTTTCAACGGAGTTGTCAAGTGATAGCCAAATTAAGTAGGTCTATAGAATTTCGATGGTAGGGTTCAGAAATAGGAGTGTAATTAGATGTTGCCAAAAATCCACCATATGAGGATGTTAACGAAAAATCGTGTCAGGATTGGATGTTGGATTGAACAGCTGCATGAAGGCATCAAATGCTGCAGTGAGATAAGGAAAATAAATCACTTCGTTGAAATCGCCAATGTATCGAAATGGGAAAGCACAGTGGACGATGTTTGAGAACGCAGGTTATGTAGTGCTAAGCAAACGCACCCTGTTCATCTTTTCAAACGTTTAAAGGTAGATGTTTAGAAACGCTCAAAATTTGTTACTGTACATTTCACATAATGATGTCCCATTTCTTTGCGTAGTTGTTACAATATCTTTAGTGGTCTCTCTATTTCACGAATGTTTCTGAAAAATCGTTTGGAAAGTTTGAACTTTTCATCACTACACTAAGTGATCAATACGACTCAATCAGTTTTCGAGGCTAGAAGTTCTGAAGATGTCTACCCTCAATAACGCTTCGAGGCAGATATTGCTGTGTCACAAAGAAAAAAAGCAACAAAATCTAATACCGTTCCGACATTTACACAGATGGATAATAGTATTACACGTCCTCATGTTCACTAAATTGCTGCGCAGCATGCGATGACCTAGCTTATCAATTTGAAGAGCTCTCTATTGACCGCTGCATCTTCAACAAATTATTAGGTTAGAAAGATAGTTGTGGGGCACTTTAAAAAGTCGAAAATTCATGCAACAATTCGGAAAAGCAATGATAATTATTCTTTAAAACAAAGGCAATCGTTTTTCTACGACTTACTGCCGTCGGTCCGCCAAGTATCGAATCTCGTCGAAGTCGAAAATTCCTTCGACTTCGATTCAAAGAACTCTTGACATGCATCTTCATCTCCATGGGGCTAATCTAACTTTGTTGGACGTCTCGAACAAGGCTTATTTTTGAGGTCACGATCTCTGGAATTAGAGCTTTGAAACCACAGTTCAGCAGCAGATATGCTTGTTGTGCCCCCTCTAAAGTTCGTTGATTTTTATCGACTGTAGCTCGATATGAAAGACCCTCTCTCCAATGATGACGCAATATAGCAAGAAATGCTATTATGTCTTTAGACAGGGTGGAGGTTTGAAACAAAGTAAAGTCGAATAATATCTAGGCCCGTAGCGGGAGAATCCCACATCAGAAGGTGTAAATTTCCATGATATGCAAGGGAGTTATCCCATGCTTATTGAAGTGCACCAGAACTTCTTTACCAACCGTAGTATGAAATATTTTGAAAAATCATCCTTTTGCTATGGAAGGTCCATTCTAGTAGTAAATGACATAGTGTTTGAAGCAGAAAGTTTTACTCATTTCCAAAGTATTTTTGAAAATTCCGACTTAGAATGTAATGAATTTCGTCTCAACTATTTCGCAAATGACAATTTGAAAACACCGTCAGCGCTGTATTATCATAGACCGTGTTTATGAGTTTTACAAGCCGTGATAGAAGCTGAATAAGCTATTGCGTTTACAGCCGTATCGTGTTTTTGAGACTTCCGTGTCGTTTCGGCTGAATTGCCGAACAAGGAACAATTTCGCTACACTATTCTTCCTGATTTTCAATACGATTATATCGTAATTAGAAACAAGCTTTGAGGCGGTTGAAGTGATTCCAGATCATCATTCTATTGTACGGCCCACAATATTGGAATTTTACCTCAAAAAGGGCTCAAGAGGTTAAAACATGGTTTTAAAGTGCTATAATTGCGGATATCCACGATGGTGTACGTATCGTATGATTTTTACTTCGACTGGCCGAGTGATGCAATGTACAATAACACTTCGGTACCACTGTTCAGGATTTGTCCAATTTCTAGTATCTCCATTCGGATCGCTGCTTTACAGTTGCTATTTATAGAGGTGTTGATTTAAAGTGTGTATATAGCTATCTGGCACGTTCAATGGACATGTCTGCTCTTCTTCTTGATGGCCTTCCCCAAGATCGTCATGACTTTTCCCAAATCCACTCTACTGTTTTTTTTCATTCTCCAGTCATAATCCATCTCGTTATAAACCCCACTCCCTCCCCTCCCATCAAACTATTTTCAACAATATTAAAACAAACTATTAACATACTTATTCAAACTATTAACATCAACTATTTTTGATGCGTATCTTGCTCTCTTTTGAAGGCAGGGCACCGTTCCAAAATGTGAACTGCAAAACCTGGCTCAGTGTTGAAAGTGTTCTCGAAAGACGTAGTTCTATTGAGAAGTACTGGCACATGTTCCGCCACATACTGCACAAAACTGGGAATATAAGCGTCAAATAAGTAGATGTGTTACAATAATGAAATTGGCCAGTGGTCTCTGACAAAGGCTCAAGCTGGGGTCACGTTGCTCGCTGTCTTATATCGTGTTGTATTCGAAGTTCTTACACAATCAGAAAAAGTTTATGATTTATGAAAGTGATGGTCTACTCAGATGGTGATCCATCCGGGTCAGTCCATTCCCATTACACCAGGCTTCCTTCATAATTGGGTCTTGACATGATATTACTTGAAAACCTTTACAATTCTTGATGGTAATCGGAATTAATCCATGCACTCACGTGTCTCGTCTTTTTTGCAAGTTCGGCTTTGATCGGAAGTAATCCATGCACTCACGTGTCTTGTCTTTTTTGCAGGTTTGGCTTTGTCAGTTTCAAAAACGAGCTTCAGAATAACTTCCATGGTAATAATACACAACACGCTCAATGTACGGATCAGACGCTGCTTATTTATGTCGATCGTCATGCCACCAATTAGAAATGACAGTGCATGAATTTCGCACTATTTCGGGGTGGTGTGCTACGATTGTCGTTGATTAGATTCCTATGAAATTTCTCCCATTGAAGCTCAGTAGAAAGAATAACTGCCAATCACTTGTCCTCATCAAGCAGAGGGTACATGCTAAAACTTTGAAGGCATTTATAACCCTCTTCATTTATGAACTCAAACTCATTATCTCTCCATATCCGATAAAAAGCCCTCCTGTTTTGCCTTCCCTCAAATGGTGACAGAAATCATTTCTCTCGTGAGTATAGGAGCAGTATTTAGAATAAATATCGTATTTCTATAAGCATTTTGATTTTTACTAGAGGGCATTCGGAATCCATTTTGAAATCGAAAGAAATCCAACATAAAACAGGTAGCTGCCGATTTCCGACGAAGATGTTTGGAGGGGAGTTTTCTTTGGACAAAGACATTCCAACAAACTTCCAGTAGTTGTTGGCAAAGCTTCGATTCCGTTAGAACACAAAGATACATCTGCTTTTAGAAAGGCCTTAAAGCAGTGTAGTATTAGGAATGAAATTATATTTGACACGCGTTGCGCGTTATCGCGCATTATCGCTCTTATATTTCGCAAGACAGAGCCCTATCCTTAGACTACTGATAATCCTTCGATAGCGTGAATCTCGAAAGTTTCGAAAATGTTTTGTTTTCTAAGGAAGATTTATATAGCGCCGTATCAAGGAAAATACATCTGTGTTTCACACGTGTATTTCTCGCAAGACAGAGCCCCTCCCTTTCAAATATATCTCGGCCTGATTGCAGAAAAAACCAACAGTTTGGAAA
>JAHQIW010006012.1:0-137199 GCA_019055375.1 Parelaphostrongylus tenuis | reverse complement strand
CGCCCTCCACAAAACATAAACTTCGCAGTACTTGGTTCAGACGATGTATTATCGCGGTTTTAGTATATTATCAAATGTAGAACAGTACCTTTATTCGGCCACTCCCAATGACAAATACGAGATGAAGCTATTTACTAGGTGTAAAAAATGGAAAAGAAATTACCAGAAAAGGATGAATGCATCGTGGTCAAAACGCACTGTCCGCTTTGCTTCTGTAGGAGTGCGCCTTGTCACGAATGCGGTAACGCAATCGGCTTACCATTCTCCCACAATTAAATCTTGATTTTTGTTTTTAATGTTGATAATCTGATCATAAAAGCAAGACTGGCTTACATTGTCTATTCGTGTGACTAGAGGCCTTACAGAAGCACTATGTGTCATCAGCTCTTCATTGAACAAGATGAGTGCATCACAAAGGCAGTTTAATGCCTGAAAATTCGAAATGTTCAGGATCATTAACAAACTGACGTGGGTCAACGATGATGACTACTCACAAGTTGTTCAAAGAATTACTCGTCTGGACGCTTTCTTATCTTCTTAACGGCCTCCTTAAATGAATCAATTCTGAGCTGCGTGTCAATTTTCTAGCAATTTAATAGGTCTTACTTTTTCGTTTGGCGCTTGGCTCTCTACAAGATGGAGTAGACTCCAGTGCACCTGCATATATAGGAACCACATCAACTTTTCGATAACGTCAAGTGGTTCTCGGTCATCGTGGTTGTTAAGCATATCTAACACGACATCCCAGATATCGCACTTATTCTTTTCGATGTGGCTAAAAATGTGGAGGGCGCTAAGTTAATTTTGTTGGACTGAATAGCCCATGCTAAAATGGTAAAGTTGCCTTTGATATACAAATATGACGGTATTTGATTGCGTTTTGTGTGAACACAGAGGGAAAGTGGCTGTTAGTAACGAGAACGCGAAAACAGGTCACATGTTAGTATTTTACGAGGTATAACGTACAAAGCATTCGGTGCTGATTGGTCGCTGAAGGCTGTGCCACGCATTGGACTTCATTAGACATTGTAGAAGTGGATGAATACATGCTTAGTTCATACACTTGTGGAAGCCTACTGATGTGCTAATTGATGTTTTGATCCCCCTAAGCAAATGAGATACCAATTATCCAATCCTTTTGGAAGAGGTTCTCTTCAACAAATGGTACTGATTTGAGCATCTCGTCTGCATTACAGCATACCTCTAACTTCTAAGTTATATGCTATGGAGCCGTCACTTGTCTATGAAACTCATAATGTGACTTGACGAGATTTCTTCAATGACAATTGTAGTGAATCAAAGCAAGGCTGAGAATTTCATTGCTGAACAGTCTATCACCGTCAGTCGGTTGTTCACCACAGAATAATAAAGATGTATTACAATCGAAATTTCCGAAAGGTTTTGAATATTTATTGGTTGTTTCGCCATGAGTATTATTGCACTCAATCAATTGCTTGAGTGAGGTGAATGGATTTATTACATGTCATTTTATTGTCCGCGACAGTCGGTCGTGTACACCGTATGTCATCAAGTGAAATCCATTTGCCTCCGTATGCCCTAGTGGTTCGGTTGGCTCACGTCGGAAAGTTATGAAGAGTTTCATAATCTTTTTTTTTTGCTGCACAATCTATTTTGATATTCGAAGGAAGTGTATTCATGATTATATCATTGGGATCTTTCTTGCTGTAGTATTCTGCGAGCTAGGCATCCAAGTGGAAAAGACAAATTCTCCGTTCTATCCAAATTTCTTAGCGTGGCAAATGATAGGTATGCAGGTATTCGACTAACTATATCACCTAGAGCTATACTTGAATGCTTACCATTAGAATTGAGTTTGGTGAGGACTGGTGAGCTGTTCAACAACTTATGATGAATTTTAAAAGCTTCTCCGTCCAATTTCGAACTTCCCTCTGTGCGCCGGTTTCGAAATAGTTCCGTCTAAAGTAAATGTAACTAAATTTGCTAGGAAATAGATATTTGAATACACAGAATTTTTCTTAATGTTATTCATGGTAATTGAATTAGAGCATTGTTCGTTTTCGGAATCTTAGTTTCAACAAGAGGCTGTGTATGTTTGAGAGAATTGCTGTGCACTGAAGTAAGAGAACATCCTCAACTTCGAAGGATTTCCTGTAGCTATTCGTAAAGCTACGGTGTCATTGACCTGAAACGTCGACCACTCTGAGCCACGTAAGAAATGAATAGAAGACAGCACACGACTATATAGCTTTATGGTAACATATCAAATAAGGATAAGCTATCACAATTTTTATTTTGCATAGAATTCTGGTAGTATTCTGTTGTTGAGACAAATTTTTTAACTGTTCGAGACAAGATCCTTTTCCGTTTGTCCCCAAATTTTATTAATTAATCAGTAACAAGAATCTCGGCGACTCCAACACTATGCCTGTTTTCTAGAAGGGCCTTTCAAGTACACTGCAGGAGCAGAAATAGAACTGAGTTTCACATTTAACGCGCATTATCACGCGTATTTTTGTTCCTTATTTGCAAAATTTCTTCTCAATTTAGTAAAAATTTTGAGAATTCGTGCAAATGTTTTAGAAAAAACTTTGTGCTATCGACGTGCGCTTTTCTTTTCGCTTTACATTGCCAAATGAGTCCGCTACTAAGTCTAAGCCTGAACACCCCAAGCCCAGGAGTGCAAATCATACTCTTTTCTTTGGTTTTATAGCGCTGTTCAAAAAACCTTTGCAAAAACCAAGCTTGCTTCAAAATCGAATAAATTTATACTTTTAAATAATTATTAAAAGTTAGTTAGAATATATACTAAAATGACGATCTGTACCTACAACGCAAGAACCCTTGCTCAACAATCCGCTGTAGAAGATCTGTTGATTCAAGCAAGAAGAATAAGGTACGACGTCATTGGCTTGGCTGAGACGAGAAGGCGTCATCCTTTTCACGCTGTCTATGACACCGGAGAAGAACTGTTCCTTGGAACATGCGATCGCAGAGGTGTCGGTGGCGTTGGCGTCCTCGTCAAATCGAATTTGACCGTGAGCATTGATTCGTTCGAACAACTAACAACCCGTATCGGACGATTACGGTTGAAACGATGTAGTTCTATGCCGGCTTTGACCATCTTCGTTGCTTACGCACCAACATCAAGCTATGACGAAGACGAAGTCAAAGCGTTTTATATGGACCTCAAAAAATTCTTCAGAGAAGATCATACATTCTTCAAGGTCATTGTCGGAGATTTTAACGCAAAAATTGGACCTAGAAGAACGTCTGAAGAGCATCACATAGGGACCCACGGACTAGAATGGAATGAACAGGGTGAGAGGCTATCCGAGTTTATCATGACGACCCAAACCATCCATGGTAACTCGCAATTCCAAAAGCCTCTCTCTCAGCGATGGACGTGGGAGTCTCCCAATGGAGAGTACCATAACGAAACAGATCACATCATAGTAAATCGAAGGTTTTGCCCGACCGACGTCGCTGTTGTTCCCAAGTTCTACACGGGATCAGACCATCGCCTCCGCGCAACGTTCCGATTTTCGAGGAGAGGAGAGAAAGCCGCTAAATTCAAACAACGAAGTCCCAGAACTACCATAAACTGGGATGTATTCAAATCATCAGTCGGCTCTTCGGAAGATACCGTTGTCGACAACATCGACGAAGAATACGATCGACTCGTTGAATATCTTCACGTTAGCGCTAAAAAAGCCGAGAGTCCTAAGGTCACGAAGAGGCGCTTGTCTCCGCAGACACTCGAGCTGATACGTCAACGTGGAATCGCACGAACTGCAGGCAACCGAAACCTTACGTCCGAACTTGCGAAACGATGCAGAGAAGCGATAAAAGAAGACCTTAAAGAGAGAAGAGCAGCAGTTATGGCAGAAGCTGCAGAAGCTGGGAAGAGCATTCGCCAAGCCCAGCGAGGCTTCGCCAATTATAAGACCAAGATGATTGCACTCCGATACCCTGACGGGACACTTACAGCTTCCAGAAGGGCTATGGAGAAAATCATCCACCAATACTACTCGGATCTCTTCGCTAGCCATGTTCTCTTACCGTCATATAAATTGAAAGAGGACGAATATGTCGTTCCACCGGTCCTTCCTTCCGAAATCCGACATGCTATATCGTCGGTGAAAAACAGAACAACACCCGGTCCAGAGAGGATTAGATCAGAACACCTGAAGAACCTGTCGCCAGTTCTCATCAACACCCTGGCGCGGCTCTTCACTCGCTACCTGTCAGAATGCAAGGTCCCTATTAAATGGAAAACCAGCAAGACCGTATTGTTGTTCAAAAAGGGAGACCTTCACGACATAGGCAATTATCGCCCAATCTGCTTGCTGTCCGTTGTCTATAAACTCTTTACTCGAGTCATCCTGAACAAAATTGACAGAACACTGGACGAAGGAGAACCATGCGAACAAGCAGTGTTCCGAAAAGGATTTAGTACCACAGACCACATCCACACGATTACATGACTTATTGAAGTTTCGCAATTGTACAAACAACCACTCTGTCTCACTTCCATCGATCTGGTGAAAGCCTTTGATTCGGTGGAAACAGAAGCGTTATAAAGGCTCTGGATAACCAGGGCGTTCCTTCTCGGTACATAATGATCCTCCGCGAGCTTTATAAAGATTTCACGACCAAAATATCTCCATTCTACAACAACATCACCATTGACGTAAGAACAGGGTTCGACAAGGCGATACAATTTCTCCAAAACTATTCACTGCCACCCTACAAAATGTCATGCCAACATTAGAACGGGACGATATGGGAGTGAAAATCGACGGTTGACAATTAAACCATCTTCGCTTCGCTGACGAAGTCGTTCTCAGAACACCAAACATCAGTCAAGCGGAACAAATGTTGGATGATTTCGATAACCCCTGTGGAAAGATTGGTCTTCAACTAAATCTAACGAAAACGATGTTCATGAGGAACGGATGGGTTTCTAATGTCCCATTCACGCTCAACGGAACGACAGTCTCCGAATGCTCCAATTACGACTCTCTAGGTCGGAAAATCAACATGATAGGCGACCTAGTTTTAGAGTTGAGCAGGAGGAAACGAGCGGCTTGGGGAACGTTTGAAAGCATCGAAGGCGTAGTGAAGAGGACAAAGAACGTACGACTCCGTGCCCACCTTTTCGACTCGACAATTATCCCTGCCCTAACGTATGCAGCAGAAACGTGGTCGCTACGTAAGCAGGATGAAAAATCACTTGGCGTTATCGAACGCGCAGTCGAAAGGTCGATGCTACGAGTATCCCATATCTCGCAAATGAGAGAAAGGATCCGAAGTTCCGACCTACGTCAACGATCGAAAATCAGAGACGCTGTCCTACACGCCAGGATATCAAAAATAAGGTGAGCCGGACACGTGATGCGCTTCAACGACAACCGATAGACGAGAGCCGTTGCCAACTGGATTTCTCGGGACATCAAGCGCACTAAAGGAAGACCACTGACCCGCTGGTCCTATTTCTTCACGAAAGCGATACAAGAAAGATGTGATGCTCATCGAATCCCTAGAGCGAGGAGGACTCACTGGGCTACTCTTGCACGCGATAGGAAAAAATGGAAGAGTTGCTCGTACCCGCTCGAGTCACTTGACGATCAACGGAACGACAAGTGATACAGGTGATAATGCGTATTTTGATACTTAACATTATAGTATTCTTCAAGATGCTTTTCACATAATACCAGCACTTGTGGAATATCCAGATAGAATTAGAAGTTGGGATGTTGGCATTCACTTAGCTTCGTATTTGCTGTCTATTCATAATCATATGAAGAAGTTACGCTATAGGAAGACTTGCAAGAAAAGATCTAGTCTTCTTATGAGAGGAGTACTAGAGACATCAAAATAAGGTAGGAACTAACGCCATTCGAAGAGAGTACGAGTATACTCATTGATGTACAGTGGCGTGCAAAACACATATTCTAACCCGTTACACTACTGACTCCTGCTTTTCCCACTACTTCTTTTACGCTGCAGCGCGTTTACCTGACAGAAACCAATCGCCAACGACCTGATCCGGGCAGTCACCATCAACATTGAGCTCAGTCACGCTGACAGAAAATGGGTATTAAAGCACTAGATGATCAAATAGAATTTCTTGTTATCTAACCGCTTCTAGTGGTGGTAGGATGTTATAAATATACCCAATAATGTAGAGTGATGTGAAAAACAAAAAAAAGGCGTCAGCAGAGTAACGGACGATATCACGCTCTTCCGTATAAAGTTAAATGTGGGTTTGAGTCCCGCCAGACGCAAAAGTGTTTGCACATCACTCCACATCAGGTGGTAAATTTGTAGCATCATACCACCTGTAGAATTAGTCAAATAAAAAAGAATTTCATTAATATATGAGTACTGGGTGTCAATCAAATTATTCGACCTCAAGCGGGAGTTGTACCCGCGTTTCACTAACATGAGAGACACTTGCGAGCGCTACTGAAGTCGCCGCTTCGCTATTATGCCTGAATCGATATGACCCGTCGTGGATGTCAACAAGCAATCACAAACTGCTCTGGTCGGTTAAGCACAGGACATGTCGATGAGAGAAAGGTAGAAAAGCGGCGGCAGCGCTTGTGCAGTGGTCCCAAGTACGGGTGTAAAGCGGGTTCAACTCCAAACTGGGTTGAATATTTTGCGTACCACTGAGTACTCCGAGAGGTGTATGTAACTACAGTAACACTGTTATAAGCAGTCAAGATAAGGAATCTAACAGAAGTTGAAAAAGAGCCGCATTTCGTGAAATGAACAACAAAAACGATTACCTTTGTGGAACGACAGACCGCCCTTCAGGCGTAGGAATTGGCGTAGCGTCGCCTTGCGCGTTCTGGTGCTGCAATCAAAATTATTCGTATTCACATCGAATGGGAACATTAAAAAGACCAACCTTAAGCATTGTGGCATTGTGGTGATTGGCTGCGACGTGGCTGTGAGAGCTGCGTGTACTGCGCAGCACTCATTATCTTTAACCTGCAGCATAGACGCTTTTTGCTGCTGGGCTTTCGTGCTGAATTCAGTAGAGTTGCCGACGGATTACATTGTGGGCATATTGCTATAAAGATAACACCTAACCCCTAGTCCTTAAAACGTGAACAGAGCTCAAAACAAAGCGCTTTTTGGAGAGCATGACATATACACCTGTAGCAGTGTAGGGAAATGTAGGAATTTCTATGTACTCATAATATAACTGGAATGAGACCACAGGTAATTCAAAAATGGCGAGGACCGAAACGATATTACTAATCTAGTGATGTATATTTCTTAAATAAAAAGCGAAAAACCGCCACTATAACTTGAATTTTTTCCATGTGTGAGAGAAAGACGAAAATAATGCTTTGAGTGACCTAATGAGTCACTAGAAGCTTTTTTCCATCCATCTCTCACCACTAATTTTTAATTCAGAATTTGAAGCTCACCCCTCAGTTGATCCTCCCGTTCCCGTTGTTGCGCCTTGCGTCGCTCTCGTAGTGTTGGTAGCTTTTGTGCCACTTTTTTTCTTTCCTACGCTAGCTTTATCGGGCTTCGAATTGGCTGATGGTGTAGGCCTAGGGTCCGGAGTTAAATGCTGCTTTTTGAGAGCATTTGGAGGGAATGATGGCGGTGGGAGAGGTACAGGTGCTGGTCGTGGAGGTACGAGTGGTGGTGGTGGAGCTACGGGTGGTGGTGGTAAAGGTACGAGTGGTTGCGGTGGTGGCGGTAGTGGTGATGGGGCGTGATTGCCCAATTCTCACACCATTTCATATCCGTCACCCATTATTAACCGTCGGTTCACGTCGAAGTAGCAATAAAAATAAACCACACTGATTGTGAAAACATCACTGCAATAACGTTCTGATAAATGATAAAGGATAAAGCAACGATGTGATTAGTTTCTGAGGGATGCGTTATACAATGCAGTCGACTTCGTATTATTGCAGTGGTGACTGGTTGCATATTTGGCATATGAAATGGCTTGTGATGCTTAGGAAAGGATCATGTTGGCGTTGTATCCAGACAAGTCCGGTGGCAATATACCGAGTTTGCCAAAGTGGAAAGGATAGCTGAATCGATCCACCTTAATCGACTGTTTTCTAACCTCGCTATAAACATTCAGTGTAGTCTCTAAAAATGTTTAAAGCCGCATCGACGTCGTCAATAGGTTGGTAAAAAAGTTGTGAGCAAATGGTCTAAATTTCTTCTATTTTGACTGCCACTTGCAGTGGTGTGATCTTATAGTATACCCAATATGTGGAGTACTGTGCAAAAACGTTTGGGTCGGCCGGGATTCGAACCCAGATCTCACTCTTTCCGGGAGCGTATGCTAACCGTTGCACTACCGACGCTCGCTTTGCACAGCACTCACCGCCAGACCGTCGACGGTTGGCTGTTGGCAGACAACGCGTTATAGCGTAAATAAGGGTGCTGTGCAAAGCGAGCGTCGGTAGTGCTACGGTTAGCATACGCTCCCGGAAAGAGTGAGATCTGGGTTGGAATCCCGGCTGACGCAAACATTTTGCACAGTACCCCACATATTGTGAGCAAATGCTTGTAACTTTTTTGGGTGTCGTTTATTTTTTGTGTTTTTGAGCCCATTTGAAACCTCGTCTTCTCACGCGTTGATTGGTATAAAATTTTAGCTTCGTTGATGTGTTGATGATGTAAAGTATTGCTGTCGTTCATGTCATGATTAGAGGTCGATTCGGAAGCCTCTTAGTCAATTTACATTTGATCTACAACACAATGTATCATACGACAGACGAAACAGAAGTGCAAAATCTCACCACTATCTGGACCTACTCATAGCAGGATTTTTTGATAACATATAGACTTGGATATGTATAGGTGAGCTGATGAATTCTTCATTTAACCCTTTCGGGACCGTCAGTTGTAATGGCCACTTGCAGTGCATATCGCCGACTTTTGGATTTGATTCGGGTTTTTTCATCGTTTTGGATAAAAGTCTGGACTTTCTTGTACTATTTCGATATTTCAGGTTTTTTGCTATACATTCGTCTTCTTTTAGTCAAATATTACGTTTATGTCTGGAAAGAAAAGTCTCTCTTTACTATAAAATCACAGTGATATTGGCACTCTATCAATCGTAATAAGTTGTACAAAGAATTTAATGATATGCATGGATCAGTTTCGATATATTTTGTTATAAACAACACTTAACAGTGGCAATAGTCAGAAATCATTTTATTTGACCTCCACTTGCAGTGGGATGACGTTGCAATAAGCCCAATAATGTGGAATTGTGTGCAGAAACATTTGCGTCCCTCGGGATTTGAACCCAGATCTCAATCTTTCCACAAGGGTTTGCTGAACCGTTGCGCTACCGACGCTCGTTTCGCACAGCACTCTTTCTACACTACAGCGAGTTATCAGTCAACAGCCAGCCATCAACGGTGTAGCGGGGTAGTCGTCATCGTCATTGAACCCACTTATGTTGAGAGATATTGGGTATCAATAATCAATCGCAAATCATTTTATTTGACTACCACTTGCGGTGGTATGATGTCGCAATACACACAATAATATAAACTTAAAATAGTGACTGGAAATTGGAAAACTATGAAGAATATGTCAAAAGAAGCTGCTGCACAATGTATGCGATGCCAGATCATTGAATATTCTTACCATAACCAAGTTTTCATTGCATTGAGCAGGCAATCGTTCATTCCTGGTGATTTACTTCATGGTGCACATGAGGAAGATAGAACCTTATGGATTACAGAAGATTTCTGAGCAAAAAGGCTCAATCATATTGAGGAGAAATAGTAAGTATAGTAGGCTAACCATTTTATCATTGTTTCAGCAAATCCAAGTATTATCTAGAGTCTGGGTGTAGAGATCTAATCTTTCCTGACAATCGACGCCTGATACCTGAACAATGCGCCGGATTTGCTGCTTTATCGAGTTCAGAAAATATGATGATTTCACATTAGCTACAAGCTATGGTGGCCATTGCATAATCTAGGTAATGTAAATGTATCGTGTATAATTATGTCCATTTTCTAAGTTACTGCGAGAAATTGGATCCGTATGCAAGAAGAATTTGCATTTTGACAACTCCAAGTGGGATGGAGAGCGCATGTGGCGCAGTGGTTTGAGGTGCTCTGCGTCGCACACGAGGTCAATGGTTCGATCTCGCGCTCATGGCTCACCAAGCCATCCATCCCTCCGGGGTCGGTAAATTGGTACCAGACAGGTCTAAGACTTGTCCGGGAGGATAAGCAGCACTGACTCGTTTCAGCGGGAGGCCACAGCGAGTCATTGTAAAGGCCAGATATGCATTCAATCACCTCAAGCGAAGTTAGAAATTGAAGTCGAATGAATGGCGCATCCATCAGGGATTGATCAACGCCGAGAGCTTTATCCTTTATCCTTTGAGTGGGATGGAAAAGACAGACTACACAAAATCAAGAATCTCCTAGAACTTGTCAATATGGTTTGCCAAGTCGGATATAGACCTGGAAAGAATTTATCCACCGACGAATCAATGGCACTTTTCAGGGGAACAATCGTTTTTCGACAAGCCTTCTCACTAAGAGCAGTAGATACAGGATGAACCAATTCAAACTGCGCAGCGCAGAAAGATTCACGTATAACACAGTCCCATACACAGGTGCAGGCACAACTCCCAAGCGCGCAGGACGGATTGCAGACAGCATTGTGATGAATGTCACCTAATGGAAGGTTCGCTAGCTGAGAGAAGACATCTTTACACTGGCAATTGATGCACTAGTGTTGAACTTGCCAAAGCACCCACTGGAGAAAGGGCTGGAGTTGGCCTTACATAAAAAGAAAGAGATGATGGTGCTCAGGCGGAATGACAAGAGAGATGTAGTGATGATTTCTACCGCACACAGTCTCACCATCAGTGAAACGACGAGGAAATATGAGGTCGTGGAGTGTTACAACAAACACAAGTTGCTCTTCAATCTCACTCACCAAATGGCTGCCTATTGCTCATACAGCAGGAAGACATGTAAATGGTGAGTGCAATTTGCTGCGATATTGCTTCGTAATATTCAACTTCACAGTTTAGGTACATCAGCCTGTTCTTCCATCTGGTGACGTATATGTGCCTGATGAACGCGTGAAAAATCTACAAGAACTCGTGAAGAAAATTTCGTTCACCGATTTCAAGATGGATGTTTATTCCCAATGCCGTCTGTCTTTTAACCTAGGCATGCTTCATTAAATTCGTGATTTACTTCTCTATGCCAAACACGAGGTGTTACAATAAACTTTATTTGACGCTAACGTTTCGGCGGTTCGCCTTCTTCAGAGCCTGGAAAGGTCAAATTGTCCGCAATCCAATCAGTCAAACACATTCATTACTCCTTTGGAAAAAATCGCCAGACCCAGATTTCAATTGCAGTTAAGCACAAATTCAACTCTCAACATGCTCACCGCTTTATATATGTGTTCCACTGAGTGATTCGAGTGGAGATCACCGGAAGGAAATCACATAGTCTCGTAATGCACCCTACTCATCAAAACAACAGTCTTATTTACTGATTTGAACCACGAGTGATAACGAGACATTCCTCCTTGCAGTTTATGGTTGGATTGGTCCTACTAATCCAAAACGCTTCTAAGATCTTTCGCGCTGATGTTTTTGTTTCTGCGCAGAGATGGTGACTTCGATCTCAAAATCATCTCCGTCGTGTGTTTGTTCTCTATGCGTCCCTAGCGGGGTATTCCGTCTATTGAGGCGTTTGTCAGTTAGGTGTTCTTCTATGCGGGCATAGAGCGGCCTACCCGTTTCGCCAATATATTTATCGCTACACGCTTTGCAAGAGATTAGGTAGACTGTACCTACGTTCATGTTTTACAATCTTTCGTTATACAGAGATGGTTATATAAGCGGTTGCAATCTAGCCGGCGTTTTAGAGTATTCGGGGGTATTTCTATAATGGCTACCGATTGCTCTAATCCCGCTCTTTTCAAACAGCGTTTTATAGTTGTACTAATCTCATTCGAAAAGAAGTTGATTTGGTGATTTTCTTATTATTAGTATTATACTATTTTATTATATATTTCTTATTCTTGTAGAATTTTTTTAATTGATTTGTGATTTTTGATTTTTTATTTTTTGATTTTTTTATTTTCACTGGGTCTCGTGGTTTTTTCTAGAGGAGTAATGAAGGTGTTTGACTGATTGGATTCGTGACAACCTGTCCTTCGGGCTGAAGAAGGCGAACCGCCAAAACGTCAGCTGTCAAGTAAAGTTCATTGTAAGACTTAGTGTTTGGCTTGAAGAAGTAATCAGGAAGATGTTAGTTCTCAAATACTTAATTGAGATAATGTGCCGCTCAACCACATCCGAACACCCAGGCGTAGTCTCATCTCAACCGTGTTTTGATGTGGAGTGAATTACTGGAGGTCAAAGTAATGGAATAGGAATTGTTATGGTAGCTACAAATACTCCCATTCTTTAGACTGGTTAGAATCTCTAAGACAGAATGAACATGCTAGCACTCTATCATTTTAATTATTTTTCAGTCTGCGCTAGTTATAGGCAGGGTTTTTAATTCTATGTAAAAAGTTCTATGTAAGAAGAAAGATAAAGCTAGGATGTTTTTTCAGTTCTGTAACTTTTATGATTCAGCTGACACCAGGAGTTTATAGATGAACTTTAATGGGCTAACGTTTTGGAGTCTTCGTTTTCTCGGAGCCCATGATTAGATTGCATTGTCCACTGTCGACCGCCCTCGTTGTAGTCTTCGTATTCGTTGTTGTGCACGTCCAATTTCCTTCAAAGGAACATTTCTTGGATAAAAAATTTTACTTAGCGATGTTATCGTGTGCAAAATGACTGCCACCCAAGTTGCCAGCGATAGTTTTAGGTTGATAGTGGTTCAAATGACAACATGTCACGACTTGAGAAAGTGAAATGTTGTCTGAGCCTTTTCAATTTCAATAGCATGCGGTTGTTACCGGTTACATAGATATTCATCCTCAGTCTGCTGCTTGAGAATGTCACATGAGATCATCGATATATTCTGAGAGATTGCCGAAATGTACATATGCTAGTGACATGCCAAACCTTGAAAAGGCTTGCAACAGTTCCCAAAATACATCGATGTTCTCAAAGGAGATTTCTAAAACATTCAATTTAGAAACATTATTTATAAGAACAATTCCATGTCAATGAGCACTTCCGAGTGAGGTTTTCCATTCCGACGGTACTCCACCGAAAAAGAGTTGACTCGAACGACAACAAAAGCGAATATTTGTGGACGATCGACATGAAAATATCGGCCGAATAAAGTTTATTTTTCAACCACGTGGTTTCTAGCTAAATTATGAAAAGAAAGTGTTATTGAATGTAATGACGAGGAGAACCGGTTCTGGAAGTGCTTAATAATTTAATTTACAACCAGTCACTACAAAAAACCATGAAATTTTATTGCAACGAGCACTAGGACCTTCGCTGCCAGCGGGCCCAGCAACTTACCTGTTATCGCTATTTACACAAATATCAACGCAATCTCTACCCGAGTCCCTGGTATTGCAACCAGCGCGGGTGCTGTACAGGCATTTGCACAACGTTTTGCAATGCAAACAGTGAGTTTATAATTCAGGCATTTCAATCTTTTTCGTGAATTCTGAAAAGCCGTAAGAAATGAGCCGCATTTTTTCACAGATCTCCAGCCTTTTGGAGCTTACTTCGCATGCAACCCCTCAGTTATGCCGAATGAAAACACTTCAAATCCATTCTTCGAAATAGTGAAAAAGATTTAGTTTTTCAGGTCGTCGATGTTCTCGAAATTGAAGGTCGAAGAGCGCTCTTACCTGATTTTATGATCTCCAACATTCTGGGTCAGTTTCAAGTTATTACCACTTACGAACCATTGCAATGCCACAGCCTTCTCAAACCAGAAGATGAGCGTAGGTCATCAGTTTTGGACATCCATTTAGCAGATTTCAATCCGAATCATAAGGGGCATTCAATAGCAGAGCTGTAATTATTTTTCTTTTGCAAACAAAGGTATTTTTCACATATTTTTCACAAACTTATTATGAAATATTTCAGAGTTTCAGGAAAACTATCAAAGAGCCATAATATCAAAATTCTTCTAATGGACACCATCATTTCCAGTGTTACACATATTTTATATTGAGAATGATATAGTATTCAGTGTGCTAACAATTAAAAGTTCGTAGTTATTGAAGAGTAGAAGATTAGTAGTGTTCGACATTGTTTTAGATTTTTCATGTTGTCTATTGCATAAAAGAAGAAGCGTGTCTAAGACTTATAGCTTTTTGCAGAGATTGCCTTGGAAAGCTGTATTATCGTTGGTAACGCGGTGACGGGAATTTGCCCATTGGAGGCGGGAAATGTGAAAAAGATGTGTCACGAAGTTGCAAGGGCTATCGACGCCAAACACTTGTCCCTCTCAGGAACTCTCACGGTTTGGACGGCTTTCTTATTTGCACAGCTTTGTTTTATAAAGAAATAATTCTATAATAAGTAATTCTATATAGACTACGAACATCATCATGGCTAATTGGTCGAGGTCGATGTGGCAAAATATCGTGGACAGAGCGCTTCGAATGTTAAGATCGGGTACGTTTGGTTCGCATTTTTATACGGTAGCGGTCACTGTCAGCTGAAATTGAAAGTGAACTGTGATATTATCAAGACAACCATTTTTATCCAATCGATGTTCATTGTGACAATACACTCACTATCAATAACCTAGCAACCATATGGGTGTTGAACAATCAGTGTGGAGCAGTAAATTATATAGAAATGCACAATGTGATGAACTTGTGGTTACTACTTTACTTGAAAAGTATCTGAGAGTTTTCCACATACATTTTTACTGGCTCAATTTATGCTGCGAAATGAATAATATTATAAGGTTTGGAATAGTAGCTGGATGATTTTACAGCGTCGTCGCTTTGGAGTGTCAGCTAGAAATTCACTCATTCGTCTATAGCGAAGTGACTAAATCCTATGTGCAGGCATTTACGTTTTGGATGCTCTAAAATTGATGCCAATGAATGTCTTCGCTTTTATAGGTGTTACTCATATACATAATGGAAGTTGGTGAGTATCAACGAAGATGACAACATTTGATCTTGCGAACTGGCGATTTTCATGATGATCGGCCTCTTGTCTCATAAAAAATTCCCAAAATGATAAATAAGAGTGTAGTCGTTCAAGAGATTCTGAACGCTTCCTTGCAAGAGATTCATTAGGTCTTATCACATTTATTTTAATGAAGTGTTAAAAAGCTGTTAAAACACAAAAACCAGTGATAAACTCTGAGTGCTTGCTCTAGTAAATTTAAGAGGTAGTTGACATTGTAAGCTATTCTAACACTCTCGGGACCAGTAACCTCCGAAGGATTAACTTTGAAAGTACCGGAGAGGGCGGTAGTAATTTTATAGTCAATTTCACGTTCTAATATTACACACATAATTCGTTTTCTTAAAGTTTTCAAAACACTCGATTTCCGATAAAGCGCAGATGGTGTGGCGGGCGAAGACCATGAGAGGGTGTCACATGAATTACTCACTTCACAATTCAGAAAAACCTGTTGGACGACTCCATTATACAGAATAGATCGTTATACCGTTGATAAACATTGTCAGTCGGTTCTTTGCCTACTCTCCGATATATGAAATGGACTTGAATCTGAATTTTCTAGCATTTTTCTAGATTCTATTCGATAATTTAACGAATACCGGCAAAGCATGAATGAAAATTCACCGGTGGGCCATCGCGTGGAATAATGCGACACTAAAGACAGGGATGCCAAGATCTCAACCGAATATACATGTAAAAACCTCGTATCAGCCTAATAATGCAAGAATGATTAATTACTTATGCCGAGGTCAGATCAAAGTTGGTTTTTTCTGGATATATTGCGTTATTCCATGTTTCTTTGGCATTTCGACACTTTTGTTGGCTCAGTTGTCACTTATTCAAAGAAATAAACTAACTAACAGCAAATTCGTTGCTATGATCAATGATACGCAATCTTTTGTTGGAAAAAGAGTGAATGCCTTCCTTCCAAAAAGAATGAGACTAGCGTGCAAGGAATTTGATGAGGTCAGTTTTGAGGGTGGCTGTGGTTCTTGAGTTTTTGTGCCTCAAATGCTGCTTCAGGAGCTTGGGAAAGATGCTATCCAATGGAGTAGCATCAGGGTTCTCACTGTAGTTGTGGTACCTTGGCCAGCCCAGTTCTTTAGAATGTAGTCTGATGACTTTGCATTATAAGGCAGTCGGTAAATGCATGGTGTACATCGAAACATCTTTTTGCGGTAACCTATTTCATTTAGATGGCGAACGATGATATGACGACAGTGTTCAAGTGGTTGTCCAGCTGCCAGAACATTCTCCAACATATCACAGTCATTTATGAATAGCCAGTTTTGTAGAGAAAAGGGAACTTAATCTAGCAATAATGTGAAATAAATGTGGGGCAGTCCAGTACTATATTGTACCGCAACGAAAGTGAATCGATGTCAGGAGGGAGACCAATACAGCCATCCCTTCAGCTTTCAGACTGGCTCATTTCTCTGCAATATACCCTACAATAAGACAATTACACAGTTTGCCTAAACATGAGGATATGACTGAAGACATTCATTTATAAGACTCATATATATATATATATATATATATATATATATATATATAATATATATGGCTCACGTATGCACCATTGTTTCTAGTGTTTCTTGAGAGTACACTCAAATTTCAATACGCGTGATAATCATTTTTGAGCCATGAATGTGATCTGTTATGGCAATAAAGTGCAATAAACGTGCAATAAACACTTATACAGTGCAATAAACGTATGTTCGGCCTACCAGCCTCGGCAGTTGCAGAGTGTCTTTTCGTTAGTCAGTTTCTCGGAGATCTACTCCTTAAATATACAGAAACCGATCACATCGTTTTAAACAAAAGATGAAATTCACTCAATGCCAGTATCAATCCATACCTTCGAACCTGACAGCGACATTCTTCGCATGAATATGCTATTTCGAAAGGAGATAATCAAGGAATTGTCGTCAAGTGAAATGAACAACTCGCATGAAACGAGTCCGTTTTCAAGAGTGCCATAACATATTGGGGTGACACAAAGTCGAGGATCCGATGCAAAACTACGGTAATGCTGCTGAAAGTTGTTCAATGGTGTTTTGTGTAAGATTACAAGTTTCAAGATAAATTTTGTACGTTGACCAATTAAGACCTAGGAGCATCTAGAATTAAGATCCTTGAGACAAATTACTTCTGCTGCGCTAGATTTCTTCTGCTTTGCTCGTAATATAAATGGTTTCCAACATCAGATGTGTGTAGCAGAGAACAATCTTTATCGATATGGAAAGAGAAGGAGTTTGAAGCAACATGAAAGGGAAGAGCATAGGTGCCACAGAAATTTCGCAAATACTCCCTGCTTGCTAAAAATTAATAACCGTAAGTATAGAGCCTACATGGAATCAAGAACAGTGATTCCTCACCATGTCTTTCAATCCAGGATACTAAAGCAGGCATCAGCTTTCCTCGGAGTAACCAAACCCAAGGTGCGAACTCGACGATATCTGCATATAAATGCTGGACGAAAGAAGTGAAGATGATAAAGGCCATACAGTTACGAGTACGGATTATTCACACATAACCTGTCTTTGAAACTACAGAAAGGTACTTTAAACAGTCTTAAATTGTGCAAAATGTGGATCAAACGATTGGGAAACTGAAAGTTCTGGGCATCAAAAAACTAGCTAAAGTGGAAATAACGTGTAACATGCGTCTCTCCTTGTGGTCATAACCCTTTCACTCCCACCATGCGAATGTTAATAAGGCTATAAGTAATGTCGAGCTTTTGCATGGCTACAAACTGGTTTATTCAGATTTGGCTCTTTGTAACAACTGCAATGTGGAAAATGGAAGACCTGCTTATGGAAGCAATCCAACTCAATCACATTGTGGGCAAACAAAGGTAAAGTGGGAGATAACAAAATCCGTACGTGACTCCCAATATAGTATCTATTAACAAAAAATCGGGATATAAAAAATCAATCAGTATATCCGTATGACTTGAAACAGCCCCAACTATGACGGAATCGGGATATTATTAACAACGGTTTTCAAAACTTCTCCAGTTTGCTTCCGCCAATGTTTCAGGTCTTTTGGAACACATACCCATAATTGTCCATGACGTAGCTCCGCTTCTTCACATTTCTTCAACACTTTCTCTTGCTCATCCTAAAATCTGATTTCAGTGAGATCAAAAATTCCGTTCGTAAACCCTACGCTATAAATTCGTCACAAAATAGCTCTGTGCCTAGTAGCAGCTCAAACTTGTAACAATGTGCATATGCATCTCCATTATCAGGATCAACATTAATAGCTCGTTGGAACCAATCCCGGGCTTTCTTAACCTAAATACCATCAGTCATCGAGCATTTACTGAATTGAAACTTCGACACAAGAATACTGCTTTTCGTTCAGCTCAGAATAATGTGCAGCTGCTACTAATACATGCAAATTATGCTCGCATCGCTTCAAGCGTCAACCGACTTCACACGTCGACCATGCCACTCCTCCATCCAGATTGAATTGATCCTAAGTGTATTGCGTTCTACAAAGGAAATCACAAAGGAAATTTTTAGTTTTGCTCTTCCCTAGTATTATGCAAGACCCAAGAGTCGTCATAGTAATGAAAACCTGAAGAACAACTAGATTTCTAAAAATTATTATACATGCTGTACTCGATACGTGTTTATCGATAACTCTCACTATAACTAAGTTTATACCGATGATTCCTTTATTCCCAACTATTCAGAGTGATGTAAGTGAGAAAAGGTTGAGTACTTATGAAGAATGGAGGAATTCTGAGTGGGAAGGGACAACAGTGTTTGAATAAAAGGTTCAGAAACATTATGCAAGCTCTTTGAAATATGTGTCTCCAGAGAAATATTTTCAATACTTTTCCCCCACCCGCACCCATATTCAAAAAGGCATTTTTTATTCCTTCTTGAGGTTTAGTAATTATTCGAAAGCTTGAATATCAGAAATCTGAAGAGTGCGTTTTATTTTACAAATGCTTTTTACACTATAGTGTAAAAATGAAGTAAAAATTTTGGTACTTATATGTTAGATGACGACCAATTTTCAAGCCTATCTCATTTGCTGGACAGGAGCCTTTCACAAAAGTATTAGTAGTCTTTCGATAGCATAAATCTCTGGCTACAAATCCACGTCGACCATTTTTACAACACCCTTTGAACCGCTCTACCATCCAGAATAAAAATTTCTTCCTTCGCGCTTTTTGTCTTCATTTTTATTACGAGTAAAATCGCTGGAAGCACCAAATGCATATCTCAGCGTGTAGATAATTTTCGATAGCATCAGAGTCTACGTTTCATCCGAAGTTTGTGCCGATGTGGTGAAGAAATTCCTAACTGAATAACAATATTCAAATGCAATCGATCCCCCCACACTCCGTGACTTGGTCGGTGAACAAAGCCGGTGGAAAGGTTCACAGGTGAGTATAATGTAAGGATAAGGCAAGCCATATCCTGATCAGATTACTTTGTTTTGAGCGGGTCTGTAAAAGAGAGGTTGATAGCAGAGGTATAATATAAGAACCAGATTTTCTTTCACCTCACGCACCTTTCGCTGAACAGAGGTCTTCATTCAACGTTCAGTAACTATTCAATAGTCCAAAGCTCAGCAATCTTAATGATAGTTTTGGTTTTTAGAAAGGACATTTTAATGCATGGTTACAGCTAAAACATTATTGAGTCTCACACTCAACGCCGTGTCGATTGAGCAGCACAATTTACATGTGGTGTGCGGTGCGCAACGAGTGCATAACTCAATATTCTTTTTGGCAGTAACGACGCAGCAAGAAGTCTTTGCCAAAAACTAAAGATATCCTTGAAATTGTTGAGATATGCGCTATCGAATGGGTGTGAAAGCCTGAGAGAAAGGCCTTGTCTAGCGAAAAATACTCAGATGTACAACACAATTTGATTCTTGTTGCTACAGCTCGTAAAAAGATTTTTTTCCAAAAGCAAGCACACTGTCGAAATTTTCGAGGGTTGAGCTATCGACTGATTATTGAATAACGATTTGATGCCATTGCTGCAATATACATGCACATACCGATGGAAGGCATGCGAGGCGCATGTGAGATCCAATCATAATTTCAATATTGCAGCGCAATAAAGAGATTTCTTTCAAAACCAAGAACACTGTCAAATTTACCAAGAGTTGTGTTATCTAAGAAATGTTGAGCTTTTTGAGGAAAAGCTTTGTTTATCAAAAAATGCCTGAGCGTTAAATAACATTTCTCTTTCACCATTACAGTACAGAATAAAACCTTTCAGAAAATAAAATGCACCTTTCATATTTCAAGATTTAAGCTATCTAATAACTAACAAAATGTCCAGAAAGAGCGGAAAATACGTTTCATGAATATGGGTGCTGATAGAGGACGACCTTATCATACACAAGAGAACGCGCGCTCTTCCTACAGTCACTCAAGCTACATATTAGATTTACCTCCACATAGACCTCTATTAGAAACGTTTAGCAGTACAAGATGTGTTGGTTCTCGCAAGACAGGCGATACAAATGCATAATAGGGGTTCAAAGTTCGTTGACTCTTTACAAGGACGTGATATTACCGTAGAAAAATGAAGGATTTCATAACAGGTAATTATCCTTTGGCGGTCATGTGGCGCAGTGGTCAGAGGTGCTCTGCGTCGCACACGAGGTCAATGGTTCGATCTCGCGCTCATGGCTCACCAAGCCATCCATCCCTCCGGGGTCGGTAAATTGGAACCAGATTGGTCTCAGACATGTCTGGGAGGATAATCAGCACTGACTCGGTTCAACGGGAGGCCACATCGAGTCATTGTAAAGGCCTGATATGCATTCAGTCACCTCAAACGAAGTTAAAAATTGAAGTCGAATGCATGGCGCATCCCTCAGGGATCGATCAACGCCAGAGCTTTATCCTTTATCCTTTTAATAATTCTTTATATCGAAAACCTTTGTAAAAGGTTAATTTGTGACATTCCATTTTTGTGTAACGATAAGATACTTCTGAATATAAACTTGACCTATAATTATCAATAAACCACCTACGACGTCCAAGCTGCCGGGTAACATTGTAGGCGTGAAATGTGATATTTTTTTCGCCCTTATAGAGTCCTGTGATATCCTTCCAAAAAATCAACTAGATTAGCAAAACCCAAATCTGAGCTGTCTAATGACTATTAGAATTTCAGTAAAGAACCATATCGAAGCCCCAACAGAACAAATAAAGAAAATTGAGAGTGAAACATAATTTTATTTTTGATGCTGCAGCTTAATGAAGTCTTCTTTCGAAACTGAACAGATAATTGAGATTGTAGAAAATTGAGCTTTAGAATAATTGATGTATGTCTAAGAGAAAGCTTTTGAACAGCAAGAAAGGCTTTTGAATAACCGTGTATCCCAGCTGGTACACGCCGTTCCTACTGCTTATACTAACTTTGTTGGATTATTAACAGGAGTTTTTGAAATTTCTCGAGCTTTTTTCCGCCTGTTTCGGGTCTTTTGACACCGATACCCATAATTATCCATGACTTGGCTCTGCTACCTCGCATTTCTTCACCACTTTCTCTTGCTGACCCAAAATTGTCAATTCAGTAAGTTCAAAAATTCTGTTCGATAATCCTATGCTATAAATTCGTCGTGCCTGCTAGCAGTTTAAACTTGTAACAATGTGGGCATGCGTTCATTAATGAGGATCAACATTAATAGCTCGTTCAAACCATTCTCGAGCTTTCTTCACCCAAATGCCATCACTCGTCAAGAATATACCATAAAATAAAACTTCGAGACAAAAATACTGCCTTTTGTTTAGCCTAAAACAACCGTGCAGCTGCTACTTATACATGCAAATTATGCTCGCATCGCTCCAAAGCGTCAACCGACTTCGCACGTCGACCATGTTGCTTCTCCATCCAGATTGCTTCAGCTCAAAGTCGCCCTAAACTATCATGTTGCTACAATAATTCTCAACCGATATTCTTATCAACTTCAAAGAGGATTGGGTTGAACGAGCACATTTTGAGGAACGACACTTCACATCTTTGTTGCAAATCCCAACTCACTGCATGACGACCTTAAATTTAAGCAAAGTGAGTGTACTTGCCTGAACTCTCACATTCCTGTAGAGCCCGAACTAGCCTTTTCGACGCAAGTTCACGAAAGCCAGAGCGCGTAGCCAACTGACTCTAACCAGACTTCTTCATTTGGTGGATTACGTATACGATTCTTAATGCGTGAATCCTTTGGGTTCAACAAAATCGAGACCATATATCTTTGAAGATTGTGAGATAAATCTACACTTAGCTGTCCGTCATCCTTAGTATGAATCATATCAAGACCTATGCATAACGTTATGTCTTCATCGTTTGAATCATATGTTCACATTTCTTGAATGTAGAGTTTATATTACGAGGGCGCTATGGCCAAGTGGTTGTGATGCTCGTTGCAGCTGGTGAGGCTAGACCAGCTCTAACTCTCCAGCAGTCAACAACGAACCCCATATGGAATACCACAACAAGGCTGTCCTCGAGAATGCAAGGAGACTTGCTCAACCAGTATTCTACGCCGCTCAAAAAACGAAGACACGAAAAAAGCGAGTTCACCGCTAGAAGTGTTGTGATCCGCACAGTGAAAAAAAAAACACTGTGAAGGAGGATCAATAAATCGTCAAAGGTATAGGTCAGCACCATTTGATCGCCCTATCGAAAGGTGTAGCTCACAGTGGTGCAAAAACTGCCTCTTGCAGATTCATTTCTCACTTCCTGACTAACAAAACTACCTACCACCAAGGAATCAATCACGTAAGCCAGAGGTAAGAGTCAGGCCTCTAAATCTTCTAGCTGTTAATTAAATCTCTTATCTATTATTCACTCTTTCGAAATAACTTTTCAATCTGTCTTCCTAGTGTTTCTTTTCCTCACTGTGCGGAATACAGTTTTTCTAGCAACCATTTTGTTTTTTTGTCTTCCTCTTGAACGTCGTAGAATACTGTTTGAGCGAGTCCACTTAAAATCTCGAGGATAGCCTGGCTGTGGAGGTAACTATTTGAATCTGACAAATGTAGACTGCACACGTTGTTTTATAAAAAAAATTAAAAATGACCAACCTTTTCCAAATAAGATCTCGCCTTGATTATTTGTTTTTGCGACTCTTCTAGACGACTTAGTAACAGCTATAAAGGAACAACACTACGGCATTTTCTGATCTTGGACAAACAATGAAAGTCTGAAATATTCATGACTGACCTTAAATCTGTTAAATTCAACCCCTTCAGTAAAGTGTTTTTCTAGTTTGGTCATAGCTATTCTCTTGAAAAGTGGTTTGTCCCCACATAATGTAAAGTTCTGCGAAATCTGTATACCTAGAATTGAGTCCTATAGACCTCCTATATTCGACGAGAATCACCACAAGCACAGTTACCTTTTCCTAGAATTCCTGAGAAACAGTAACTGAGGCTGCTTCTCAAGTCCTTCTCTGATTAATTCATTCGCCTTCTCCAGGTCATCCAGGCACCAGTTGAGCCGAACACTCTTAATCCATATCCGCGCTGAAGGAGAGTTGCGTCGAGCTTTTCAAGAAGACGACGTAGACGTGCAAATTCGTTGTTCGTTGATTCCAACTTAACTGCAGTAATGCCAAATGCCCTCAGAGCTGGCTTTATGTTCAAATGCATGGAAAAGTAGTAGACGAGTGAGAACTTCGCCGAGAACAATTGATAGAATCGTAATGCAGTTTTTTTTTTTTGAAACAATAGTTGGGAACATGTAAAATGGTCCTACGTACTCTTTCTGCATAATTTCAGAAAAGAAATCATCCTTAATAAACCAAGGAATAAAGTATACTAAAGCAGACCCAAGCGAGATTTAACCTAGCTCCTGAGACATCACCATGTAATTATCTCGATTTTGCCTATAATAGCCATAAAACTTTAACTTTGGAAAAGAAGTGGTCGCATCGGCAAGAAGTGCCTCATATTCCTCACTAAATGTAAAAGTATTTATGTTTTGGAATTTAGCCAATAAAAGAAAAAGCTCTCGGTGCTGATCAATCCCTAAGGGATGCACAATGAATTTGTCTTCAATTTTTAACTTCGTTTGAGGTCAATGAATGCATATCTCGCATTTACAATGGCTGGCCTCCCGCTGTATCCAGTCAGTGTTGCACATCCTCACAGACAAGTCTGCGGCCAGATCAGTACCGATTTAGTGACCTCGGAAGGATGCATGGCACGGTGTGCCTTAAGCGCGAGATCGAACCATCGACCTTGTGTGCGACGCAGAGCAGCCCTGACGACTACGCCAAATACGCCTTAATCTAACCAATATATGAAGCAAAAATACAAAATAAACAAATGATAATCCCTGTGTCTTTTCGAAATGAGCAGTTGCGAGGCAAATGCCCTGACGTTTTTTGATGGTCTTCAAGGCCTGAGCGTAAACCGCAGGGGTACACGCTAGCGTCCCTAAAAATGGGTACAAAATCTGAAATCCCAGAGTTCTACTTCCTCAATTAAACATCTTGAAATTTCTTAATCTTTACCATACTGATGTGGTCTTATTTATCACTGAGACGTCTAAGGGTCTATAATTTGACCTGCGTAGCCATAGAAGAATGATTGTCATACCTTGTCTTGCAAAAGAGTCTGCATCTTCCAACTACGTTTCTTTTTGTCTCCGTCTTCTACACCAGTGCCGATAACAAGAAGGTTTAAACAGTCCCATATCAAATTCAGTATTAACGAAGATAATATTTTCAGAAAAGTAGCCGCATATGAGAAAAATGCCGATCTATCTCATGGAGCATACAGAGCTTAGTGAATACAAGACCTCAAAATGAATAACATTATGGCTTGACAAGTGAGCGTGAACCGGCTCGTTTGGCGTCGACGACATCCTCCACCCAATGTTCTCGATTCAAATCCACCATATTTGCAGTTAAGGCTGTTAAAGCCTGAATTCCGGATATGAAAAAGTCACAAAACAGAATTTTGAGGTGCAGAATGACTCATACTACACCACGCATAATTGAGTTTCCCGTCATTCACTGATTCACCACACCGTTGGAACAATGATCGCTAGATTATATCTTCTGTACGATATTATCAAACATATCCTTTTGACCTAGTGTCTTTTTAGATAAGCAGAGCACAGTCAAATCTGACATTCGATCGGAATATGTTCTCGAGTTTTGTAAAGAACATTCGCGCATTTTTATACGTTTCCAGACATGCCATGGCCGTTCAAAGCTCGGTACTCGAACTAAAATGGTTGGTTTTTCTTTACGAAACCTGCTACTAATATTTCAAGACTCAATGATAATTCAACAACTAATGCTCAGAGGTAATTTTTTAAGATAAAGGAAAAAATAACGAACCGGTAAAAATATGCACTCTACTCAAAGCAGGAATGAACTCACTTACAACATTCCAGTGCATGGGTGAGCAATACGCGTGCATCATCTGATTCTTCTAACATAATGGCAGCTTTTGAGAGATGAATAGAAGCAGGGAATTGCTCTAGTGTCTTGCGAAACACCTAGAAGCAAGGTTAAGCTCTCGACGCTTATCAGTCTCTAGGAAATGCGCCATTCGACTTCATCAGGCACGTTGGAGGTGACTGAATGAATGTCTGGCCACTACAGTAACTCGCGATCGTTCAACGAAGTGTCAAATCAGTGCTAGTATCCTCTCAGATTCTCAGGATATCCCAGAGAAAAAAATGCCTTTTTCCCACTAAGTTTTTCCCGTCAAAAAACCATTATTTTGATTGCACTAACGAAAATAGATAACGTTTTGCAAGCAGAGTTCGTTATAGTTAGTACTTGCCTTTTCCCTCGAGATTCGAGGCTTTAGGAGAAGACATTGCCATTGTTCCTTCTACAGATAGCTTCAGCGATGTCCCTTCTATCATATTTTACCATTTACCCCATTTTATTAAAAAACTACCACAACGTCATTGTGACCGCAGCGCTCGTCGCACAACGCAGTGGTGCCGCGTGCCGTGTAGGATTTCGACGTCTTTGTCAACGTGTTAAGATTTTGTTACAACGAGCTGCGAAATCCCTTGCCACCTATGCTGCTCTCACTCTTCTTTATAGTTCCTTTTTCTCTTCGTTTTTCGCGTTCAACCAAACATTGAGATGCAGATATGGTCTTATTCCACAAGCCATGAATCTCGATTTGTGCTCCATCCCACCTTAGGCTTCGTGGGCCTTCTTAGTCTTGATTTGAATTTCTTTTTTTGCTCGCCTCAGTTTTCTTCATATAATTCAAACCACTTGTCTTGAAATTCATTTGATCTTATTGCCGTCGCCTCCACTTTAGTGGTGTAATCGAGAGCATGATGACGTCTTTTGGAAACGTTTACTATGATTTTTCCCATCGATGACTAAGCACTTTCACCAACTTGTCAATTTTCTGAGGAAGTGGGAAGTGATTTATAGAACGGCAGCAATCCTTTCTGTAACTGCGATACTTAAAGAACTAGAGCTTCGCAGAAGAGCCTGTCAACAATGCATAATTCTTCCCAAACAAGTCTGAGAAGCTCAAATAGTGAGTATCTTCTAAAGTCTTTCCTGTACGTATCAAGGTTCTCGTGAAATGGCTGTGACGCACACTGAACGAGTCAGAAGCACTAACAATGACTCTTGAGTCACTTTTTGTAGAGAGAGTCTCTGTGAACAAGATTGTACGCGTTTCAAATCTTCTCATTTCGAAAAAGTATCATATGATTTACGAGAAGTCATTGTATTTTGTAGCTTCCACCTCAGGTGACGTCAGATATGACGCTGTTTTGTCCAAAACTCTCACGTAGGGCAAAAAAGAGGTTCTGCTTGCTTCAAAGTATTCATGGGAGAATGTGAAGATCAACTTTATGAAGAATTGTCCCATGTTTGGAAAAATTAATAGGTTTTTATGGTTCACGAAAAGTTGTTATTATCCGGTTGACGCCTCACGAAACTTCATCGATTTGTTAGAGAACATCGCCAATGTTGTATCCATTCTTGAGTATGAAATAATTTAGTCGAGGGCTTCCATGTTTTGTCACAGGCAATTGGAACAGTTTCTTGGTTGGAGAGAGTTTTGTTCACTATGTGAGCAGGTTTATTCGGATAGAAAATTTGAACTATACTGCTTGTTAATTACAGCACTTCACCACCCGAAACATTCACAGCTATGACGAGATGGAAAACCGTCGGAAGAATTGATAGATAATCTAGTGGAATCCTTAAAACCACATCGACAATCTTCAAAGTTGTTGTTCAAAAATTATTCCCACTTTAGCTAAGCACCGTGGAAAAGCAGAAGAAAAGGCTGAAATTGAGTTTTGGCGCGAGTTAAGTACAAATAAAAGTAGATATAATAAGCTGTAAACATGTATGGCTTGTCGATTGAGCAGTTCATGGTCCTTTCAAAAGAATGCTCAATCTTCAGATGGTCCGGGAATTATTTCGCACAAATCAGAGGGCTGGTAATGGGGCAGCGACTGGCATCTAGCCTAGCTATTGCCTTAATGTCGATAGTGGAGGCACCAGTGATGGATCTTCCGCCATTACTCTACTGTAGGTATATAGATGACTGTTTGGTTATCTGTTCCACTCAAGAGGAGCTAGATAATTGTTTTAGATTGCTGAATGAACAGTCAGAGTATGTAAAATTCACACGTGAATACCGAAAGATCATTGGCTCCCTTTCTTGAACGTGCAAATAAGCTTAAGCGGGAGCGGCTACATCACAAAGTGGTACCGGAAGCTAAATAGTAAGAATATTCTGGTTCACTATCTCTCTTCTCATCCCTCACATACGAAAATGGCGCTAGTTAGAAACATGTTTCGAACAGCAGCCAATGTAAGTACCGGGGAGGAGCAGAGAGTAGAATCCGTGAAACTGGCTCGGGAAATAGCCACTTCTAACGGATACGAATTTGTAACCCTCGGCTTAGATTTAGAGAAAATAATACGCCTCCGAACGAAAACTCGATTGAGAGGAAAGTCCCGTTCATCCTCCCGTTTTTTTTTCTCAAATGATAAGCACAGCTATAAAACGCTGTTTGAAAGAAGCGCGCTCAGAGCAATTGGTGGCTATTAATGAAATACCACCAAATACTCTAAGACGCCAACTAGTCCGCAACCGCTTATATGAACGTCTCTGTACAACGAAAGATAGTAAAATATGTTCTAATGGCAGAGGCGATGATTGCATGAGCGTAGGTACAGTCTACCTAATCTCTTGCAAAGCGTGTAGCGATAAATATATTGACGAAACGGGTAGGCCGCTCTATGCCCGTATAGAAGAACACCTAGCTGACAAACGCCTTAATAGACGGAATACCCCGTTAGGGATGCATAGAGAACAGAAACACGACGGAGATGATTTTCAGATTGAAGTCACCATTCTTGCGCAGGAACAAAAAACATCAGCGCGAAAGGTTTCGGAAGTGTTTTGGATTGATACGACTAATCCAACCATAAACCGCAGGGAGGAATGCCTCGTTATCACACGTGATTTGAGCCAGTATATAAGACTGTTGTTTTGATGGGTAGGGTGCATTACGAGCCTATGTAATTTCCTTCCGGTGATCTCCACTCGAATCACTCAGTGGGACTCATATAAAAAGCGGTAAGTATGTTGAGAGTTGATTTTGTATGCGATTGAAATCTGGGTCTGGTGATTTCTTTTAAAGAAGTAATGGAGGTGTTGGACTGATTGGATTGCGGACATTTTGACCTTTCCAGGCTCTGAAGAAGGCGAACCGCCGAAACGTCAGCTGTGAAAAAAAGTTTGTGTAACACCTCGTGTTTTGCTTAGAAAGGAAATCAGAAATTACAAACAAAAGTCTTAAAATTTCGATGTAAGCCGAGTTTGAGTGCTCATGCTCAAGTGCAAGAAGGAATGCAAGAGACAACGAGACAACAACCAGACTCAAAAAGTAAACGAATTTGCTCACATTAAATGTTTGAATACATTAATAACGTAAAACACATGTACTCAAGAGGTTTAGCTTAGATAAAAAAGAAACCAACACGGTTGCATTAAAGTAATAACTCACTTTTGGAAGAGATTTCCTCATCCATAAAGATTCGAGCAGCGGATGATTTTTTTACTTCAAATTCTGTGACACATCAATATGAGAAGCACATTTATCATCTACCATTATCTGATTTTAGTACGTTGACCAGCTACGGCCGAGTTGGCCGCCGGCGAACAAGCCTTGGCCGCTGAATTTGTTGAACAGTCTCGCCCCTGAATCCGTAGATCTAGTGACTGTTTCCTAAAGCACCACATGGTGCCAAAGAAAATTTAGTATTTCCAGATAACCTATAAGTATGTATCCGGCAATATTTTCACTGTATTTTGTCATACTGCTCAACCTTATTTGATAGATCCCTTTGTATAAAAGAATTGCAGTATCCTAGATCTTAGCTTGAATTTGAATGTCATGAAAAATCAACGTTAGTCGGTTTTCAATAGATCAAACATTTTATTTTGGCCTGAATCTTTGTTGTGGCATCATACACAGCCTTTTAAGCAAGCATAAGCAAAAGTGGAAAGTGTATTCGGAAGATGGAGAAAAAGATTTTCGCCAGAAGAGATATAATGATTCAGGACCCAGTTTGTTATATTGCTCTGCACTAAAAATATCTGCTGCTGTCGCAGAATCGCAAAAGTTGTTTACAATCTAGATTAAATCAGTCGGAAGCAAAATAACTTTTAATCCACAGAAATACATGTTTTTGCAACCAACAGGCTGTGAAACCGTTTTGAAGAAGTGGTGTCGGTGGACTCGAGTCCAGCGACTATGGGATAAGGTAACTTCGTAGCCCACCACTTACCAATTCTTCAAGAGTCTCGACATCTTATCGCAGAGAAAACGCCCACCCAACAAATGCATGCAGAAAGCCCTTTCCAAGAGTCCGTCGTATCCCGAAGTTCTGAAAGGATATGTTTCCGATCAAGTTTCACAAGAACGATCTTTATGAAGAGCGCATTGATTTTGAATGCCTACTCACCTTTAGATGAATAGTTTCTTCTGTTTAGCCGTTCCGAGGTGTTATTGATGTTACTTATTGAATATTAGCGAAGCATACAACAATACGTCAGTAATGCACTGACCTTAAGCGGCTGGTCTTCAATTAATAATTGATAGACCCAAATATCAAAAACGGTGAGTGTTTTAAAATGAAGCTTTTACTATGCGATCCAAAACACATCTCTAACGTTTCCTGCTAGGGTTATGGAGGTTTTTGGCTTAGTGGAATGTGGACCAATGTGATCTTTCCAGGCGCTGACGAAGGCGACGCGCCGAAACGTTAGCCACCTCGAATATTGTGTATTCAAGCTGTATTACTGACTGTATTGGTGTATGCTTCGCTAATATTCAATAAATAACGTCAATAACACCTCGGAATGGCTGAACAGAAGAAACTATTCATCTATTCAAACTATGCCGAGGTTAATAGATAGTCGGTCTTGGGATTTACTGCAGTCTGTTCCAGCCAAATATTACCGACTAGTAAAAGAAGTCTTGCCACTAAGATAAGAGATCGTCTTAGCTAGACAGACAATTATTTTCCTCCGTCGCTGCTTAAAACACCGGGTCGTTCCTAACTTCATCAGACGAAAACGACTTCACGAACTATGCGGCCGGCCAAAGGAAGATCAACGAATTCTGGATATCGAAATGCGACTTCTCCGGGAAGCACTACGATTCAAGCAAGATCTACTATATTCTCAACTGAATAAGTGTGAATCGAAAGAGTTGTATTGTATCCAGTTTTTGGAGGATCGCCTTTGGAGAAAAATCAAGGGTGGGTCATTTTTGATTTGCGATTCTATTAGGTCAAGTGCTAAAGTAACCTTATGCAGAAAATTCGAAAAACTTTTGAGCAAATCGCGTAGACCAGCTTCATCGACAAAACACCACAATACCGTTAACGATAGCCCTAAGAGTCAAACTAACATCAGTAATGTGCTAGATGAATCAAGGGTCACTGTGATAGGAGGCATGTCTCTTCCCGATAATGCGCGCTCTCTCTTAGAAATGGCCCAAGTTTCTCATCAGCGCAACCCATTTCTAAGGAAAGCTTGTGCACTATCGCGTGCAATTTGCAAGAACTCCAAGACCGACTCCGCTATAAAGCCAGACTAGAATCAAAGAACGAGCAGGAACAGCAAAACGTAGGAGCAATACCAACACCACCTTTTCCTCGAGCGTTCTTTGGACAGCAAGATCCAAATAACAAGGTAGATGTCAATTTTCGCATATTTTCAAACGATACTCTTAGAATCCTCAACCACTATTGCGGGAAAATGTTTAGTTCCAACCTAACATCGGCGCAGAAAAGCGTTATGCGACAAATACGGGAACTAATAAATTCCAAAGCAATTAGACTATACAAAGGGGGAGAGTTTGTAGTAATTCACAATCATTTAGATATTGCGATAACAAAAAACCACCTTGAAGACACCACACTTTATCGCCCATCATCTGGTAAGGAATTCCAAAAACAGTATCGAAAATTGAACCGACAGTGGATAAAAATAGCAAGCTCGGCCGATCTAAAGCCTTCCGTTATCTCCCAACTAAAACTCAGTCCACCATCATGTCCCTTCTTATACTTACTTGTTAAAACTCATAAGTTGGTATGCACTGATGATCTTTTGTCTACTAATCCATCAAATTTCAAACTTAGACCCATCATCAGCTGCGTAGGCGGACCAACGGACAGGATAACGTGTTTTTTAAACCTAGTACTAGTCCAATTAGTAAAGCACATTCCACCCCATCTCACAAACACCTAAATGTTCCTAGACCATCTACGTAATGCATCTCCAAACAACGCGTACGTAGTAAAATATTTCGACGTAACCGCCCTTTATACAAACGTGTCGGATGATTCCGCAATGCAAGCCATATACGAGCTTTTAACAGAGCACGGAAGGACCACAAACATGTATGGCTTCTCCATTGGGCAGGTTATGGCTCTCTTAAAAGAGTGTCTGAACTGTTCAATCTTTAGATGGTCCCGGAACTATTTTGCTCAAATCAGAGGGCTGACAATGGGACATCGACTAGCGCCAACACTTGCTATAGCCTTTATGTCTAAAGTCGAGAGTCCAATAATCGAACTCCGGCCGGTACTCTACTGTAGATACATAGATGACTGCTTTGTCGTCTGCTCAATCCAAGAGGAGATGGACAAATGCTTTGAATTACTAAACAGACACTCAGAGTACATAAAGTTCACCCGTGAGAAACCGAAAGCAAATTGGCTCCCTTTTTTGAACGTTCAGGTCAACCTGTCCAAAAGCTCCTACAATACAAGATGGTACCGTAAACCAAGCAACAAAATATCTTAGTTCACTACCTATCAGCCTATCCTTCACACATAAAACGCGCACTACTTAAGAATATGTTTCGAACAGCGTCAAATGTGTGCACAGGGAAAGAACACAAGGTAGAATCCTTAAGCTTGGCGCGAAAAATATCCATCAGTAATGGCTACGATACGGTAGGAGCTTCTCAGGTTAGATTTAGAGGAAATTCTATGCTCCCAAACGATAAGTCTGGCGAAAATAAGGTTCCTTTCCTCCTGCCTTTTATCTCTAACGAAATAAGTACAGCTATTAAACGATGCCAAAAAGAGCAGGTTTGGATAATCCGGTAGCAATAGTTGAAATACCCCCAAAAACACTAAAGCGGCAATTAGCCCGCAACCGATTGTATGACCTCCTCTGCGAAACCAATGATTGCAAAGTTTGCCCGAACGGCAGAGACGGCGACTGTATGAGATCGGGTATAATTTACCTAATCTCTTGCGAAATATGCGGCGATGAGAACATTGGCGAAACGGGTAGACCACTATTCCTCCGTGTAAAAGAGCACCTAGCTGGGTTACGCAACTATGATTCAAAAACTCCACTAGGCACGCATAGGGACCAAAAACATGCAGGAGTAATGTTCGACGTCAAATTCACGATTCTCGCACAGGAATAAAGAACATCTGCGCGTAAAACATTAGAAGCCTTTTGGATACATAACAAAGGCCCGAAAATGAACCGAAAAGAGGAGGGCCTCGTAATCACGCGTGACCTCGAACCATACCTCAGGCTGGTTTTTTCCGGCCCGAGTTAGGCACAGCCCACTGATGCACTGACCTTAAGCGGCTGGTCTTCAATTAATAATTGATAGACCCAAATATCAAAAACGGTGAGTGTTTTAAAATGAAGCTTTTACTATGCGATCCAAAACACATCTCTAACGTTTTCTGCTAGGGTTATGGAGGTTTTTGGCTTAGTGGATTGTGGATCAATGTGATCTTTCCAGGCGCTGACGAAGGCGACCCGCCGAAACGTTAGCCACCTCGAATATTGTGTATTCAAGCTGCATTACTGACTGTATTGGTGTATGCTTCGCTAATATTCAATAAATAACGTCAATAACACCTCGGAATGGCTGAACAGAAGAAACTATTCATCTATTCAAACTATGCCGAGGTTAATAGATAGTCGGTCTTGGGATTTACTGCAGTCTGTTCCAGCCAAATATTACCGACTAGTAAAAGAAGTCTTGTCACTAAGACAAAAGATCGTCTTAGCAAGACAGACAATTATTTTCCTCCGTCGCTGCTTAAAACACCGGGTCGTTCCTAACTTCATCAGACGAAAACGACTTCACGAACTATGCGGCCGGCCAAAGGAAGATCAACGAATTCTGGATATCGAAATGCGACTTCTCAGGGAGGCACTACGATTCAAGCAAGATCTACTATATTCCCAGCTGAATAAGTGTGAATCGAAAGAGTTGTATTGTATCCAGTTTTTGGAGGATCGCCTTTGGAGGAAAATCAAGGGTGGGTCATTTTTGATCTGCGATTCTATTAGGTCAAGTGCTAAAGTAACCTTATGCAGAAAATTCGAAAAACTTTTGAGCAAATCGCGTAGACCAGCTTCATCGACAAAACACCACAATACCGTTAACGATAGCCCTAAGAGTCAAACTAACATCAGTAATGTGCTAGATGAATCAAGGGTCACTGTGATAGGAGGCATGTCTCTTCCCGATAATGCGCGCTCTCTCTTAGAAATGGCCCAAGTTTCTCATCAGCGCAACCCATTTCTAAGGAAAGCTTGTGCACTATCGCGTGCAATTTGCAAGAACTCCAAGACCGACTCCGCTATAAAGCCAGACTAGAATCAAAGAACGAGCAGGAACAGCAAAACGTAGGAGCAATACCAACACCACCTTTTCCTCGAGCGTTCTTTGGACAGCAAGATCCAAATAACAAGGTAGATGTCAATTTTCGCATATTCTCAAACGATACTCTTAGAATCCTCAACCACTATTGCGGGAAAATGTTTAGTTCCAACCTAACATCGGCGCAGAAAAGCGTTATGCGACAAATACGGGAACTAATAAATTCCAAAGCAATTAGACTATACAAAGGGAGGAGAGTTTGTAGTAATTCACAATCATTTAGATATTGCGATAACAAAAAACCACCTTGAAGACACCACACTTTATCGCCCATCATCTGGTAAGGAATTCCAAAAACAGTATCGAAAATTGAACCGACAGTGGATAAAAATAGCAAGCTCGGCCGATCTAAAGCCTTCCGTTATCTCCCAACTAAAACTCAGTCCACCATCATGTCCCGTCTTATACTTACTTGTTAAAACTCATAAGTTGGTATGCACTGATGATCTTTTGTCTACTAATCCATCAAATTTCAAAGTTAGACCATCATCAGCTGCGTAGGCGGACCAACGGACAGGATAACGTGTTTTTTAAACCTAGTACTAGTCCAATTAGTAAAGCACATTCCAGCCCATCTCACAAACACCTAAATGTTCCTAGACCATCTACGTAATGCATCTCCAAACAACGCGTACGTAGTGAAATATTTCGACGTAACGCCCTTTATACAAACGTGTCGGATGATTCCGCAATGCAAGCCATATACGAGCTTTTAACAGAGCACGAGAAGGACCACAAACATGTATGGCTTCTCCATTGGGCAGGTTATGGCTCTCTTAAAAGAGTGTCCTGAACTGTTCAATCTTTAGATGGTCCCGGAACTATTTTGCTCAAATCAGAGGGCTGACAATGGGACATCGACTAGCGCCAACACTTGCTATAGCCTTTATGTCTAAAGTCGAGAGTCCCAATAATCGAACTCCGGCCGGTACTCTACTGTAGATACATAGATGACTGCTTTGTCGTCTGCTCAATCCAAGAGGAGATGGACAAATGCTTTGAATTACTAAACAGACACTCAGAGTACATAAAGTTCACCCGTGAGAAACCGAAAGCAAATTGGCTCCCTTTTTTGAACGTTCAGGTCAACCTGTCCAAAAGCTCCTACAATACAAGATGGTACCGTAAACCAAGCAACAAAATATCTTAGTTCACTACCTATCAGCCATCCTTCACACATAAAACGCGCACTACTTAAGAATATGTTTCGAACAGCGTCAAATGTGTGCACAGGGAAAGAACACAAGGTAGAATCCTTAAGCTTGGCGCGAAAAATATCCATCAGTAATGGCTACGATACGGTAGGAGCTTCTCAGGTTAGATTTAGAGGAAATTCTATGCTCCCAAACGATAAGTCTGGCGAAAATAAGGTTCCTTTCCTCCTGCCTTTTATCTCTAACGAAATAAGTACAGCTATTAAACGATGCCCAAAAAGAGCAGGTTTGGATAATCCGGTAGCAATAGTTGAAATACCCCCAAAAACACTAAAGCGGCAATTAGCCCGCAACCGATTGTATGACCTCCTCTGCGAAACCAATGATTGCAAAGTTTGCCCGAACGGCAGAGACGGCGACTGTATGAGATCGGGTATAATTTACCTAATCTCTTGCGAAATATGCGGCGATGAGAACATTGGCGAAACGGGTAGACCACTATTCCTCCGTGTAAAAGAGCACCTAGCTGGGTTACGCAACTATGATTCAAAAACTCCACTAGGCACGCATAGGGACCAAAAACATGCAGGAGTAATGTTCGACGTCAAATTCACGATTCTCGCACAGGAATAAAGAACATCTGCGCGTAAAACATTAGAAGCCTTTTGGATACATAACAAAGGCCCGAAAATGAACCGAAAAGAGGAGGGCCTCGTAATCACTCGTGACCTCGAACCATACCTCAGGCTGGTTTTTTCCGGCCCGAGTTAGGCACAGCCCACTGATGCACTGACCTTAAGCGGCTGGTCTTCAATTAATAATTGATAGACCCAAATATCAAAAACGGTGAGTGTTTTAAAATGAAGCTTTTACTATGCGATCCAAAACACATCTCTAACGTTTTCTGCTAGGGTTATGGAGGTTTTTGGCTTAGTGGATTGTGGATCAATGTGATCTTTCCAGGCTCTGACGAAGGCGACCCGCCGAAACGTTAGCCACCTCGAATATTGTGTATTCAAGCTGCATTACTGACTGTATTGGTGTATGCTTCGCTATATTCAATAAATAACGTCAATAACACCTCGGAACGGCTAAACAGGTGAAACTATTCATCTTTGCAAACTATGCCGAGGTTAATAGATAGTCGATCTTGGGATTTACTCACCTTTAACAAAATCAATATCGCTGAAAGGTTGAAATACGTGTGCTTAGTTTGCAAGGTCATTATGATGAGCCAAGATTAAGAGCTGAGCAAGTGTAAGCGAGCCACTTGGAGAGCGTTTGAGAACATTGACGATGTGGAGAAAAACAAGGAACATCCAACCTCATGCCCAACTTTCGACCAGCGATTACCGTTGCCTCTACGAATATTTTAAAAAATAGTCTCTACGTACGAAGGATGTAAGATTATTTGGGGAAAATCTGACCTGTGGCAACGATCGGAAATTGAGTGCTCCGTTCGCACGCCAGGATGTCAGTGATCCTTACTCTGGACACATGATACGTTCTGATGACAGCCGATGAACGAGAGACGTAAGCCGGGAGAATCCTTTTGATTGGGCGACGCACAATACGGAGGCCACCTGATACTGTTCAACTTCTTCACCAAAAACCTATAAGAAGGACATGATGCCCAAGCAATCTCTTCAATGACGAGGACTTACTGAGGATGTTTGGCGTATTAGGAAAATATGAAAACCCCCACTCTAGTCACTCGACAATCAGCGAGACAGCAGATTATTGAGATGATGGCATTCCACACAAAAATCGTCTCGAAATTCACTTATTTATGACAAAATCGTATAAAGTGCAGGAACAATACTGTAGCAAAATTGCTCGTTGTTCACTAATTCAAACAAAACGACCCGGAAGTCGTCTCAAAACACAAAACGGCTGTAGACGCAGTAGCTTATTCAGCTTCAATCACGACTTATAAAACTCATAAACAGGGTCTATGATAATACAGCGCTGACGGTGCTTTGGATTTGCCATTCACAAAATAGTTGCAACAAAATCCATTACATTCCAAGTCGGAGACTTTTCGCAAATACTTCGAGAATGAGTAAAACTTTCTGCTTCGCACACTTTGTAGTTTACTACTGGGATAAGACTTCCACAGCGATATGATGGCTTCTGAAAATAATTCATGCATTGATTCCAATTTTCTACGAGTACTCCAGAACTTTCTTTCGAACCTAATAATTTCTTGGCGATACAGTTCACCAAAGAGCACTTCAGAATTCGAAATCTAGGTCATCGTATGCTCCGCAGCAATTAAGTGAACATGAGAATTTATTATCCGACTGCGAAAATACCAGAATGGCATCAAAATCTGTTGCTATTTTTTCTGTAACACAACATTATCCACCTTGAATATCTGTGGGTAGAGATCCTCAGGTGTTCAAACCTCGCACGTTTGAGTCGTATTGATCACTTGGAGTAATGAAGAAAACTCCAAACTTTACAAGCAATTTTTCAGAAACCTTACAGAAATGGAGAGACGACTGAAGTATTTATAACAGATACACAAAGAAATGTGATAGCACTATATGAGATGGACATTAACAAATTTTGTTTTCCCTGCACATGGTGCGGAAATTGCGGAGGGACGGCGTTCTCTAAACATCTACCTTGAAACGTTTGAAAAGATGAACAGGGTAGCGTCTGCTTAGCATCAGATCACCTGCGTTTTTAGACATCGTCCACTGTGCCTTCCCATTTCAGTACACTGTCGATTTTTACGAAGTAAATTATTCTCCTCTAATAGTGCAGCATTTGATGCCTTCATGCAGCTGTTTAATCTAAGACCCAATCCTGACACGATTTTTCGTTAACATCCTTATATCGGTAGATTTTTGGTAACATCTAACTACACGCCTATTTCTCAAGCATACTAATGAAATTCTATAGATCTACTCAATTTAGCTAAATGTGAGAGGCTAACAAGAACATCAAAGTTTCACAAACGCAGTTTATGTTTAGAAATTTGTTACCGAAAAAGCTTTGCAATGAGACTTGTGCTTCGTTTTTATCAATCGATATCTTCTTTGAAAGATTTTTTTTCAAAATTGCAGCTGTGATTCAGGCGCTTTATCAATTGTCGCAGCATCAGAAATAAGAAGACGGCAGCCGAATATTAGCCGTGCAACTTTTGCACTGGCGCATTCACTGGAAATTTTCCTTACTTTGCCGCTCTCTCGCAGTCCACTTTCATTCAAAAATTTGATATAGATTTTCTCACTTCGATAAGTGGTCATTGAGCATCGCATCAGCGACAATGTCACGAAATACGCTTTTGTTGTTGTTGTTCTGATTTATGTTGCTGATGTTGTTCTGATTTGAGCGAATTAAAGATCCTTTAAAGCACTTGAAAAAATTGGAAAAAGTCAAAGATCAGCCAAGGCGTCGTCACCTTCGTATAGGTGCCAATTTGTTGTTATATCTTGGATGATCTGACTCAAAAGATGTAGACATAAGCCTTAGTTGAGTCTTTAATACTTATTCTATTTTAGGAAAATGATTATTGTTTCAAACAAGGCAGGACCTTCGAGCGCCCCAGTTATGATTTCGTTGCTAGTCTCAATCTCAACGGTGTTTGGATGTGGAGTGATGCCTGGAGGTCAAAGTAATGAGTAGGATTAGTTATGGAGCTACAAATATTCCCGTTCTCAAATGATTACTAACTCTAATCAGAATGAGCATGCCTAGCACTCCATCACTGCTTAATTGTTGTCGCAGTCTGCGCTACCTATAAACAGAGTTTTTAATTCTATATAAGAAGTTCTATACAAGAAGAAAGATAAAACTAGAGTTTTTCAATGCAGTGACTTTTATGATGTAGCTAATACCAGGAGTTCATAAATGAATCTTAATGTGCTAACGTTCTGAGATCTTCGTCTTCTCGGAGCCCATGATTAGATTCAATTGTTCACTGTCGTTCACCCTCGTTGTGGTCTTCGTCTTCGTGGTTGTGCACGTCCAAGATTTTCGAAGGAACATCGCTTAAATGAAGAATTTCACTTAGCAATTGTCCTATACACGATGACGGCTATGCAAGTTGCCAGCGTTAGTTATAGGTTGATAGTAGTTTAAATGGCAACATACCAGGACTGAACAACGTGAAATGTTGTCTGAGCCTTTTCAAAGTCGATGGCATACGTTTATATAGGTATTCGTCTAAATCTGCCATTCAGAAATGTCATTTGAGACCATCGATATGTTCTGAAAGATGGCAGAATTGTACATAAGAGATACATGCTAAACCTTGAAAAGGCTTGAAATAGTCCTCAAAATAGATAGATGATCTCTATCAAGATTTCTAGAACAGCCGATTGAAAAACATTGTTTATAAGAACAATTCTATCTATGAACATTGCCGAGTGAGGTTTCCATTCGGACGGTGCTTCACCGAAAAGATTCGGCTCGAATGAGATTGAAAACGAATAATTGTGGACGATTGACTCGAATTATCGGCTCTGAAGAAACGAGTCGTTGATTTATCGGCCGAATGAAGTATATCTTTCAACCACGTGGCGTCAGCTAAATTACAAAAGAAAGTGTTATTGAATGGTAATGACGAGGAGAGCTGGCTTTTGAAGTATTTAATAACGTAATTTACAACCACTCACTGCAGAAACTATGAAATTTCGTTGCAGCGAGCACTAAGACCTTCACTGCCAGCGGGCCCAGCAACCTATCTGTTATCGCGGTTTACACAGACAACAACGCAGTCTCTACCCAATTCCCTGGTACTACAACTAGCGCAGGTGCTGTTCAGGCATTTGCACAACGTTTTGCAATGCAAACAGTAAGTTTACAACTTAAGCATTCCATTCTTTTTCGTGAATTCTGAAAAGACATAGGAGATGAGCTGCAATTTTTTCACAAACCTTTGGCCTCCTGGAACTTACATCACTTGCAAAGCTTCACTTATGCCAGAAGAAAACACTTCAAATCCACTCTCCGAAACAGTGAGGAAGATTTACTTTCTAGGTCGTCGATGTTCTCGAAATTGAAGGTCGGAGAGCACTCTTACCTGATTTTGTGATCTCCCATATTCTGGGTCAACTTCAAGTTAATACCACTTACGAACCATTGCTATGTACAAACTTTCTCCTACCAGGAGGTAACCGTAGGTCATCAGTGTTGGACAAGCATTTAGCACATTTCAATCCAAACTATAAAAGGTATTCAAGAAGCATAGCTATAATTTTTTTTTGCAAGCAAAGTCAGAGTTTGAGGAAAACTATCGTGGAGGCATAACATCAAATTCTTTCAATTTGAGAATATCTTCTCGAATGTGACACATATTTTTTGAGAATGATATAGTATTCAGTGTGTTAATAGGCGAAGGTTGGTAGGTATCGAAGAGTGAAGGAAAAGTAATGTTCAACATCGTTTTGGCCTTTCAGTTGTCTAATGCACAGAAGAAGAAGTGTTTCTGAGACCTATAGTTTCTAGCACCGGCTGCGATGAAAAGCTGTATTATCGTCGGTAGCACGGTGACTGGAATTTGCTCAAAGGATGTGAATCCGGCCAAGAAGTGTCAGGATGTGGCAACGGCTATCGACGACAAGCACTTAACCCTCTCAGGAACTCTCACGGTTTGGACGGTTTTTTATTTGTACAACTTCGTTTCATAAAGAGAAAATTTTATGCAGACTACGAACATCATCATGGCTAATTGGTCGAAGTCGATGTGGCAAAATGTTGTGGACAGAGCGCTTCGATTGTTGAGGTCGGGTCCGTTTGCTTCGCATTTGTACACGGTAACGGTCACTGTCAACTGAAATTGAAAGTGACCTGCGATACTATTGAGAAAAGTGCTTTTCAATGCTCATTATGGCAGTACATTATCAATAAGCTAGCAACCATATGGGTGTTAAACAATCAGAGTGGAGCAGTTAACTATATTGAAATGCACAATGTGATGAATTTGTGTCAACTACTTTATTTGAATAGTAACTGAGAAGTTCGAACATACATTTTCTACAGGCCCAATTTATGCTGCGAAATAAATAATATTATAAGGGATTATAAGGAAGCTGAGTTGATTTTACAAGCAGCATCATTCTGAAATTTCAGCTAAAATTCACTCATTCGCATATTGAAAAGTGACCAAATCCCATATTCAGGCATTCACATTGTGGGTGTTCTATAACTCTCTACCAACCGATTCATAGGTATTTATAACATTTATTTTAACGAAGTGTTAAAAAGCTGTAAACACCAAAACCACTGATGAAATCTGAGTGATTGTTCCAGTGAATTTATAGGGTAGTTGACAAGGGTAAGCTATTCTAACACTCTCGGGACAAAAGGCCTTCAGAGGGTTAACTCTGAAATCACCGGAGAGGACGGTAATGAATTTGTGATTAATTTTACGATCCCTCATTTCAGCACATAATTCGTTTCCTTACAGTTTTCAGTACTAGTCGATTTCCTATCGAGCACAGATGATGTGGCGGGCGAAGACCTTGAGAGGATGTCACATGAATTACTCCAAGTTCAAAACAATCTGTTGGACGACTTTATTATATGAAAGTAGATCAATATACCGTTGAAACCACTAATCATTCGTTCCTCGTCTTTTCTCCGACATGTAAAGTGGACTGAATTCTGAATTTTCTTGCATTTTCCTGAATTCTACTCAATAGTTTAACGAAGACCCTCATAGCAGTAATGAACATCCACCTGCAGCCATTGAATCGAATAGGGGCACTAAAGGAGACCGAGATGCCGAGGTTTTAGCCAAATAATACATGTTACTAGCCTCATATTAGTCTAATAATGCAGGAAAATGATTAATTACTTATTCTGAGGTCAAATCAAAGCAGGCTTTTTTGAATATATTGGGTTGTCCCAGTGATTTTTCTCTCATTTAGGCACTTTTGTTGATTCAGTTACTTATCTAAAGTATCGATCACATGCTTTTCGTGCTTTCAAACGAAGTGACAGTAAAATGCGCGACCAATGTAAGACATAATTCATTTTGGATTTTCACATGTTATAAAAAGGGTTTCAACAAGTGGCTATGAAACGCAAAAGCCATAGATTTGAGCTCTAGATTGATTACTAATATTCTTACAGAAAATTCTTATCTAACTAAAAGGATCATTTTTTCATTTGTCCCCGGATAACCAAAAAGAATCCCTATGTCTTTCAGCTGACGCGAGGTTCACACTTAGCGACAGCACTTAATACGTCAGCCTAGGGTCTTTACTGCTATTTGTGCAAATTTAACAACAACAACAACTATCAACTCCGCATCGACCAAAAAAGGTAAGTCTCGGATATTTACATATGCTTACTTTGATGGCGAAGGTAATTGCGAGCTAGTCTTTTGATTACTAGGAACTTCAAATCATGAGATTACTTTAGTGCAGGAAACATTTCGAACTCTTCTGGGTTTGAATAGCATGGTCGGATAAGGAGTTTATTGTTTGCCAACTGGATCTAAAAAGCGATCAAGATGATAAGCGTTGTCATCATATAACCTATTCGTTTATTTGGCTTGAGGGACACGAGCAATTTTTCGTTGTCTACGGACTCGACATTTTTTACCATAAACTGCAATCATTCATAAATATAGAATTTGCTGGAATTCTAACATGAAAGGGCTATAAGAGGAACTATATTTTGAAGATCCATAGGTGTGATAGACATGTGTACGAATTTCTTACGCGTTCCTATAGTCCGTCGAACAAACACTTCTATCAGTATTGAATCCTTTGCGGACGGTGAGAAATCTTCTCACTAGCAGCTTATTGCGATTCTATCTCGCTGTTTCTTATATTTGCATATTCGACAGAACAATCGCTGTCACATCACAAGAATTAAAATAGATTCAGTTTTTGTGTAGATTATCGGTCTCAAAACATGTGCAAAGAAAAGTTTTTTCTTTGATAGGCAAGGGCAGGAAACTCTTTTAACCTCATCACTTCTGTTGCAATTTGCTTCTGTTCAGCTATATATTAAATATAGAACGAGATGCGAAACTCCTATTTGGAGTAACTGAAAACGCGCACTACACGATAAGGGGCTTGGTGTTGATTGTAGTGGCGGTGCACGTCCCGTACAGGTAAAACACAAATCTATCTACCGCTTGAGGTTCAAAGTTTTGCATATCGTTCATCATCTTCGTATATCATTGTGACAACATAAGGTTCCTTCAAGAGTGGTAAAATAAATAATCTTTGACATCCCTACAGCGTATTTCAAGCATTTCATGAGGTCTGTTATGGCATTCGCTAGACGTAGGTTGCGGCCTTTTGACCTCATCAAGTAGACGCCGGCTTTTTGTTCAGTCAATCCCCTGTAAGGGAATATACCCCTACATGTAAGGGAATCGACCTACAAAGTTTTGCTATCACTGCAGTGTAGGTTAATCTTATGACTTCACTTATGACACTTTGAAAACATTGTTATGTATATTTTTTGAACCTTTTCGGATATATTTTTATCTAATTTTGTCCCAATGATTTCTTTCGCACTTCGACATTTTTGTTGATTTAGTTGTTACTTACTTGAAGCTGTTAATTAACCCACGATATAATCACTATCATGAGCATACGCAGTCTTTTACTAAGAAATTATTGAAAGCATCCTTCTAAAAAGAATAAGGATAGCGTAAAAAAAAAACGATGAGGTCACTTTCGAGCAAGCTGCGGTCGTTGAAAATCTTGTCCCGTAGAAGCTGCTTCAGAGCGTGAAGAAGATGCTAATCCGTTGGAGCAATATTGGGGCTTTACGGTGGATACGGTACCGTAATCATTCAACTCTTCAAAATATAATCCTGACGACTTTGCAATGTAAGGTGGTCGGCCAATACATCTGTTTGCGGCTACTGATTTCATTTAGACGGCGAACGATGATGCTTTCGCATTCAAGTGCTTATCCAAGCTAATAAAACAATCTTCACCATGTCACAGTCTTTTGGCAACAGCCAAATCTGCAGGAGATAAATCTGCATAGAACAATCACCTGTATCACCTGTCGTCCCGTTGATCGTCGAGTGACTCGAGCGGGTACCAGCAACTCTTCCATTTTCCCTATCGCGTGCAAGAGTAGCCCAGTGGGTCCTCCTTGCTCTAGGAATTCGCTGAGCATCATATCTTTCTTCCATCGCTTTCGTGAAGAAATCGGACCAACGGGTCAGTGGTCTTCCTTTAGAGCGCTTGACAGTCCCGAGGAATCCAGTCGGTAACGGCTCTCGTCCGTCGGTTGTCGTTGAAACGCATCACGTGTCCGGCCCACCTTATTTTCGATATCCTGGCGTGTAGAACGGCGTCTCTGATTTTCGATCGTTGACGTAGGTCGGAAGTTCGGATCCTTTGTCTCATTTGCGAAATACGAGATACTCCTAGCATCGACCTTTCGACTGCGCGTTCGATAACGGCAAGTGATCTTTCATCCTGCTTACGTAGCGACCAGGTTTCTGCTGCATACGTTAGGGCAGGGATAATTGTCGAGTCGAAAATGGTGGGCACGGAGTCGGATGTTCTTTGTCCTCTTCACTACATCTTCGATGCTCTTAAACGTTCCCCAAGCCGCTCGTTTCCTCCTGCTCAACTCTGGGGCTAGGTCGTTCATCATGTTGATTTCACGACCTAGATAGATGTAACTGGAGCATTCGGAAATTGTCGTTCCGTTGAGCGTGAATGGGGCATTAGAAACCCATCCGTTCCTCATGAACATTGTTTTCGTTAGATTCAGTTGAAGACCGATCTTTCCACAGGCGTTATCGAAATCAGTCAACATTCGTTCCGCTTGGCTGATGTTTGGTGTTATGAGAACGATATCGTCAGCAAAGCGAAGATGGTTTGATTGTCGACCGTCAATTTTCACTCCCATTTCGTCCCATTCTAATGTTCGCATGACGTTTTGTAGGGTGGCAGTGAATAGTTTTGGCGATATTGTATCGCCTTGTCGAACCCCTCTTCTTACGTCAATGGTGATATTGTTGTAGAATGGAGATATTCTGGTCGTGAAATCTCTATAAAGCTCACGAAGGATCATTATGTACCGAGTAGGGACGCCCTGGTTATCCAGAGCCTCTATAACCGCTTCTGTTTCCACTGAATCAAAGGCTTTTTTCAGATCGATAAAAGTGACACAGAGTGGTTGTTTGTACTCTCGCAAAACTTCAATGAGTCTTCTGATCGTGTGGATGTGGTCCATGGTACTAAATCCTTTTCTGAACCCTGCTTGTTCGCATGGCTGTCCTTCGTCCAGTGTTCTGTCAATCCTGTTCAGGATGACTCGAGTAAAGAGTTTATAGACGACGGACAGCAAGCAGATTGGGCGATAATTGCCTATGTCGTGAAGGTCTCCCTTTTTGAACAACAATACGGTCTTGCTGGTTTTCCATCGAATAGGGACCTTGCATTCTGACAGGTAGCGAGTGAAGAGCCGAGCCAGGGTGTTGATGAGAACTGGCGGCAGGTTCTTCAGGTGTTCTGGTCTAATCCTGTCTGGACCGGGTGTTGTTCTGTTTTTCACCGACGATATAGCATGTCGGATTTCGGAAGGAAGGACCGGTGGAACGACATATTCGTCCTCTTTCAATTTATATGACGGTAAGAGAACATGGCTAGCGAAGAGATCCGAGTAGTACTGGTGGATGATTTTCTCCATAGCCCTTCTGGAAGCTGTAAGTGTCCCGTCAGGGTATCGGAGTGCAATCATCTTGGTCTTATAGTTGGCGAAGCCTCGCTGGGCTTTGCGAATGCTCTTCCCAGCTTCTGCAGCTTCTGCCATAACTGCTGCTCTTCTCTCTTTAAGGTCTTCTTTTATCGCTTCTCTGCATCGTTTCGCAAGTTCGGACGTGAGGTTTCGGTTGCCTGCGGCTCGTGCGATTCCACGTTGAAGTATCAGCTCGAGTGTCTGCGGAGACAAGCGTCTCTTCGTGACCTTCGGACTTTCGGCTTTTTTAGCGCCAACGCGAAGATATTCAACGAGTCGATCGTATTCTTCGTCGATGTTGTCGACAACGGTATCTTCCCAAGAGCCGACTAATGATTTGAATACATCCCAGTTTATGGTAGTTCTGGGACTTCGTTGTTTGAATTTAGCGGCTTTCTCTCCTCTCCTCGAGAATCGGAACGTTGTGCGAAGGAGACGATGGTCTGATCCCGTGTAGAACTTGGAAACAACAGCGACGTCGGTCAGGCAAAACCTTCGATTTACTATGATGTGATCTATTTCGTTATGGTACTCTCCATTGGGAGACTCCCACGTCCATCGCTGAGAGAGAGGCTTTTGGAATTGCGAGTTACCATGGATGGTTTGGGTCGTCATGATAAACTCCGATAGCCTCTCACCCTGTTCATTCCATTCTAGTCCGTGGGTCCCTATGTGACGTTCTTCAGACGTTTTTCTAGGTCCAATTTTTGCGTTAAAATCTCCGACAATGACCTTGAAGAATGTATGATCTTCTCTGAAGAATTTTTCGAGGTCCATATAGAACGCTTCGACTTCGTCTTCGTCATAGCTTGATGTTGGTGCGTAAGCAACGAAGATGGTCAAAGCCGGCATAGAACCACATCGTTTCAATCGTAATCGTCCGATGCGGGTTGTTAGTTGTTCGAACGAATCAATGTTCACGGTCAAATTCGATTTGACGAGGACGCCAACGCCACCGACACCTCTGCTATCGCATGTTCCAAGGAACAGTTCTTCTCCGGTGTCATAGACAGCGTGAAAAGGATGGCGCCTTCTCGTCTCAGCCAGGCCAATGACGTCGTACCTTATTCTTCTTGCTTGAATCAGCAGATCTTCTACAGCGGATTGTTGAGCAAGGGTTCTTGCATTGTAGGTACAGATCGTCATTTTAGTCCGTTTCGATCTTGGCAGCCTAGTTCGGCCCTGAGATTTTAGCAGCCTCTCCGTACTCGTCCTACTTGGCGCTGCCGTACCAGGGGCTCTTTCGGGGTCAGGGGAATGAGGCCCATATTTGTTACTGTTTTTGGCATTTTTGATACCCAACGTGTAGCTTGCCAGGCTCTAAACGTGGGGGCTGGGTACTCACGAGTAGCTTGCCAGTCTCTCTCGGAGGAGTGGGAGGAGCTTGTTTGTTGGAGGCGACTCCTAACCGCCTCCCATGTACTTCCCAGCCGCTTGATTGCAGGCTTTTGGCCGACTTGACTCGTAGAAATAGAGTTTTGTCAAGTCGGCACTGCAGAAGCAGGGAGCTCGTCCCCTGAATCCACCTGCGTCTCTGGGAAGCACACGGTCGCTTTTGGTTCGCGTTTTTATTCCCCTATCCACCACCTGGGGACGCGCCACGTGCCCTCGCGACTAACCGGGCGGGATCCCTCAAAGAGGGAGGTCCGTGGGTATCTTGTATAACGGTTAAAAAATCTCCCGTGATTTATCTCATTGCCGTAAATGATTCTGGAAGGTCACCGAAAAAGCTAGTTTGGAGGTTTTTTGCTTGACAAGTTTTCAAATAGGCTTAATAAGTATAATAGATTCAGAATTAGTTCGGAACTTTCTGGTCACAACATCGATCTAGAGCAAATATTTCTGTCTTACAAAAGGAACTGGCTGTATTTAATGCAGTTCCGTCATTTTCGTCATGAATAAGAGTAACGTAAGTCCTCCAGCTCTAAATTCGCTTGTACAATGCATCTGATTACATTTCAAAATTTGAAGAGCCCTTCACTGTCAACTGTGCCTTCAGCAATTTCAAAAATGTCTCAGAAAACCTTCCCTTTGCTGTAGGAGTTTCACTTCAGTTGTGAATGATGAAGTATTAAGTGTAGAATGCTGCACTTGCTTCCAAAGATTTTGTGAGAACTCTCCGATTAAGAATGTACTTAATCAAGTTGTATTTTGTTTGCGTATGTAACAGTAATGAGTGATATACAAAACTTTTCAGTCATAATGAAGTGCTCCGATCATCTAAATTTAATTATACAGTTGTCAAGAGAGCAAGTCGCGAATTTTAAAAACTCGCTGAGAACTTCAAAAGTTAGGTGCATTTTTATCTTTGTTGGTACTCCTCACTGAGAAGGCCTACTTGTGAGTAAATCTTCCAAGGTTTGCTCCGGTCACATATTGAAAAATTTTCCGCGCAACTTTCTTCTGAAAACCAAACATTATTGAATATGTATCTCTTGATTACTCTAGTTCTATTTCAATATAGTCAAAAGAAGTGTGAAAAATGAACTGGAATGCATACATGTAGCCTACGTGTTGACATGTAAAGTTCTTTAGTTGTAGAAGCTCCTTAAATATCAAGCTACTTTTTTGTAGCAGAAAAGTTTTCTTTGGTGACTTCACTGTATAACTGCCAGTAAGGCCCTCTGTTAAATTTAAATACGGGGCTGATCATACCGATAGTAAAACGTTTTGTTCTTGTCGTTAATCAAAATCTTTTCATGAAACAACTTCCTATTGAACAACATTTCTCGAGCTATCAAATGATTATAAAAACGTAGGTCAACTAGGAAAAAAAGTTCTTGATAACAGTTGAAAATCAATTCCTTTTTGCCAGAGTGTGTTTCTCTCAAGAAAATAAATATCGATTACTTAGTGACTAAAGCGATGACCACCAAAACTTACATTTTTCCCTGTCGCGCACAGGAGCAGTCCAGTAGGTCTTCTTCGCTCTAGGAATTCGCTGAGCATCATATCTTTCTTCTAGGTTTTACGTTGAAAAATTGGACCAATGAGTTGGTGGTCTCCCTATAGAACGCAACATATCCCGAGGAATCGAGTCGGCACGGCCTGTCTTTCATTGGTTGTCGTTGAAGAGCATCAAGTGTCCGGCTCACCTTATTTACTGAATGTACCTGTATAAAAGTCACCTATATGATTTTCTATCTCTTTGTAATTATTAGGTGCTTCTAACATGCAAGCTTTGCTTATGAGGGCCAATAATCTTTATGCGATGTTCAAGTGAAGGAAGAACTACTCCAAATTCGAGATAAAATCTTCTCATTGCTCTTATACCGTTTAGAATTGATTTGCCAAAAGTATAGCAAAAAGCCGTCTACAGACCCAAGTTGAGCAAACAAATCAAATCTTGTGAAAAACATAATTTCACTTTTACTGCTACAGTACGATGAGGGGGGTTTTTCAAGAACGTAGCACATTGTTCAAGCTGTTAGGATTTGAGCTTTCCATTGATTAGTAGAAAAAACATGGAAAAGTTTCTGTCCAAAAAGAGGGCCTTTCAAAAATAGAAGACCAGCAGGGATACACGCTATCCCGAATGGGTTGGACAGAATAGAGAATAAAGACCACTACAATCAACATATCTACCAACAAGAAATGAGTTTGTACATTCGTAGCATTAATTCGATGCCTTGGGGTTTGATGAGGTTTCGAAATTATTTTTTGCATCTTGCTAGCATGTTTTTGCACGTGTTTGCAATGAGCATGTTGTAAAAGCGTTTTGAAGAAGTGGTGATTGGTGGAATTGAGGTCCAGTGACTATAGGGGATGAGCCAACTTCGTCGCCCACCAATTAACGTCACTTCAAACGTCTCGACATCTTATTGCAGAGAAAACACTCACCCAACCAACAGGAGGTGGAAAGCGCTTTCCACGAGTCCATCGAATCTCGAAGCATCTATTCAAATGCAACAGCGTCAACTAACCTACTTCTCAGTGGCTAATATGGTTGATTGTAATAGTTCCTATTTTCACTGATAAAGATGTGCCTGAGTCTAGTTATAATAATGTGAAATTTGCTGTCTAGAACCACAGTTACTTTTCCAATGACCTCACGTCAGCCATGCTGAAGCAGCGTGGACCGATTTCGGCAACATTTCTCGAAGGTTAGGTTTTCGATCAAGTTTCACAGGAACGATGTTTATAAAGAACGCACTGCTTATGGATGCCTGTTGATTCTCAACAAAATCAATATTGCCGAAAGGTTCAAATTCGTGTGCTCAGTTTGCAAAGTCAGCATGATGAACAACCAGGATTTAGAGCTGAGCGAGAGTAGGCGAGCCACTTGAAGACCGTTTGAGAACATTGACGTTGCAGAAAAATACAAAAAAACAAAAATAGAACATTCAACTCCATACCTAACTTTTGACTTCGACTGCCGTTGCCTCTACAAATGTTTCAAAGAACTTGTCGCTACGTAAGCATGATGTGAGATCATTTGGAGTTATGAAACGCGGAAACAAAAGGTCGATGCAAACAGTGTTTCGTTCCTCTCAAATGGGAGAAGGGATCTGAAGATGTGACCTGATGACAGCCGATGGTCGATATATTCGTAAGCCGGAAGAATCCGTTGAAATCTCCAACACACAATAAGAAGGCCACCCGATGTGGTCTCACTTATTGACAAAAAAGCCTATAAGAAGGACATGATGCCCAAGCAATCCCTTCAGGGACGAGGACTTACTGAGGCAGTTTGATGTATTAGGAGAATATGGAAAGCTCCGCTCTAATCACACGACAGTCGGCGAGACAACAGATTCTACAGAAGTGCAGGGGGAAAACTATAGAGAAGTTGTTCGTTGTTCAGCAATTTAAACAAAACAACACGGAAGCGAATAAAGGAAGAAACACGAAGCGTAAGTAGACTAAAACACTAAACGGTTGTAAACGCAATAGCTTATTCAGCTTCAATCCCCTCTTGGAAAACTCATAAACAGGGTCGATGCTAATACAGGTCTAACGGTGCTTTCGATTTGTTATTCGTGAAGTAGTTTAAAGAAAATTCATTACATTCAAAGTCGGAGACTTTTCGCAAGCACTTTGGAAATGAGTAAGACTTTCTGCTTCGAACACCATGTCGCTTACTATTGGGATGAGACCTCCACAGCAAAAGGATGATTTTTCAAAATATTTCCTGCTACGTTGGAAAGAAAGTTTGAAGGCACTTCATCGCACTTCGTGTTTTATTGCGTCATCATTGAATAAAGGGTCTTTCACATCGAACTACAATCGATGAAATCAACGAAGTTGAAAGGGAAGACACAACAAGCAAGTCTGCTGCTGAACGGTGGTTTCTACGCTCTAATTCCGGAAATCGTGATATCAAAGACAAGCCTCGTTCAGGACGCCCAACAAAGTTTGAGCCCTTCGATAAAGCTGAAGATGCATGTAAGGAGTTCTTTGGATCAAAGCCAAAGGAATATCGACTTCGATCAGATCCGAAACTTGGCGGACCGACTGCAGAAAGTCGTAGAAAACGATTGACCTTGTTTTGAGGAATAGTTATTATTGCTTTTGTTTAGAATTCTTGCATGAATTTTCGATTTTTTTCAAGTGCTTCGGAACTTTCTTACCAACCAGATAATGTGTTGAAGATGCAGCGGTCAGTAGAGAGCTCTTCAAAATTCAGAATTCATGGCTGGAAGATGCAACTCCGTTGCAAAACAAAGTATCACAACATATTATTCTATGGCTATATAGATCAAATACTAGACCCTAAAACGTGTCATTAACAAATGGGACCGTATCAGCATGGTAAAGATTAGGAATTCTCAGGTGGTTGCAATTGAGAAAGTAGAATTTTGTAGCCTCGGATTTTGCCTGTATTTTCAGGAGCGCTAGCACATGCCCGTGCAGTTTACGCCCATGCTTGGAAGAAAATCTAAAAACGTAAGGGCATTTGGCATGCAGCCGATCGTTTCGAAAAGACACATAAAACAATATTTGTTTTCTTCAATGCTTTTACTTTATATATTGAATAAACTATAGCGTATTTGGCTCATCGTTAGAGCTGCTGTGCTACACACACATGGCCGATGGTTCGATCTCGCGCTTATGGCGCACCGAGTCATCCATTCCTCCGAGGTTATAATTACTTTTTGTCTTCGTCGTCGTCTTCTACACCAGTACCGATATCATGACGGCTTCAACAATCCCATATAAAGTCAAGTAACAAAGTTAATATTCTCAGAAACGCAGGCACAAATGAGAAAATTTCCCATCTATTTCATGAACTAAACACAGAGCCTAGTCAACACAAGATCTCTAAAAGGTTAACATTATGAATTGACAGGTGAGTGTGCAACCGGCTCGTTCGGCATCAACGATATACTCATCCAGTGTTTTCAATTTGACTCCACCATATTTGTAGTTAACATTAAGGCCTAAAAGCAGGATAAAAAACTCAGACAACAAAGACCCGTGGTGCAAAACAACTCTTGTTATACCAGACATATTTGATATTCCCGTCATTCACTCATTCACCACACCGTTGAAACAATGATCGCTAGAATTTACCTTCTGTACGATAAGATCAACCATGTCCTTCTGACTTTCGCGCTTCCTCCGGACGAGCAGCTCACATTTAAATCCGACGATCGTTTGAAATATATTTTTGGGTTTTGCTAAGAACTTTGTGCCCATTTTCATGCTTCAGACGTGATATAGTTAACTAGTGCTCGGTACTCCAACTAAAATAATTCCTTTTCTTACGGATCCTGCTACTATTATTTCATCACTCAATGATAATTCAACAACTAATGCTCATACGAGGTTTTTCAAGATGAAAGAAAAATTAACAAACCGGTAAAATTGACGCTCTACTCAAAACAGGAATGAACTCACCTACAACATTCCACTGCATGGGTGAGCAATATACGCGCATCACCTGATTCTTCTAATTCAGTGGCAGCTTTTCCAGGGACGAACAGAGGTAGGAATTTGCTCAAGTGTGCGAAGCATATGGAAGCAGTAGAAAAGGACAAGCTCTCGGCGTTGGTCAAACCCTAGCGAATGCGCCATTGGTCAAGTTGGAGGCGACTGAGTGAATACCTGGCCACTACAATGACTTGCGATCGTCTACCATTGCATCAAGTCAGCGCTATTATTCTGCCAAAGAAGTCTAGCGAAGTTCGTCAACCCCGTTGTGATGGAGAGGTCGCTGAGCCCCGAACGCGTGACCGTGGTGTTGAGCATGTGTGTATCGCAGAGCACATAACCATTGCTCCACACGTGCTAAAACCATATAACTCATGACAGCATTGGTAGTAAGTGGCAAAGTAGTGAATGACACGGAATTGCTTATTCAGCTTCCATTATCGTTCACAAGAAACTCAAGACAGAACCTATGAGAACACGGCGCTGACGGTGCTTCCTTGTTGTCATTTAAAAATATACAAAACACAATTTATTACATATCAAGTTGGGAACTTTTTAATGTTCTGAAAAAAGGGTGGAACTTTCTGCTTCGAAAACTATGCCGTTCACCAATGAGTTGAGGACCCACAGCGAAATGAACGTTTTCAATATATCCTTGAGCCGTTGGAGATGCAACCGTTTGTGAAAAGCTCTTTAAAACTGAAAATCCAAACCGCCGTGAACATTCCGCAGCAATTTTATGGACTAAAAAACGAGCAGCACTGCTTTTTAACAAAGAAAATGAAATCGCACTCATTGCTTTTTTGTATATCAGCCTTGAAATGTTTATTATGGGTATTGTGGGTAATTCAATTAAATCAAATTCACGGTCCTTGCACAGGAATCAAAAACATCTACGCGTAAAACTTTGGAAACCTTCTGGATACATAGCAAAGGACCAAAAATGAACCGCAAAGATGAATGCCTCGTAATAACACGGGACCTCGCACCATACCTCAGGCTAATATTCCCGACCTGAGCCAGGCGCAGTCTCACTTAAGTACAGACTCCAAGCGGCAGGTCTTCAGAGACCTAAAACATCTAAGCGGTGAATGGTTTTGCAGTGAAGTTATTCCTATGCGACCAAAAAATTTATTTCTTACGTTTTCTGCTGGGGTTATGACGGCCTTTGATTCAATAATTTGCTAATCAATTTGACCTTTCCAGGCTCTGAAGATGGCGAACCGTGCCGAAACGTAAGCCACCACGACTGTTGTAATATTCGTGCTGCATTATCAACTGTATTGTTGTATGCTTCGCTGATATTCAATAAATAATATCAATAACACCTCGGAGCGGCTAAACAAACATCGCTTCAAGTTTTACGTTCGTTCAGATGTGACGGAGAAATACGGTGTAATCGTTCTCCGCGAACATAGGAAGAACGAAAATGCACTTAACGTATTATGGAAGCTTTCTCATCTTGGATGAGAAACTTTCTCTGCTTGATGTTGATGACGTTAACATTGTCCTGCACCCTATTCAATATCATGTTCGGTCCTCATGAAATTTGGTTGTTTTGTTTGAATATCTTGCGGTTTGACTTTTGACCAAGAGAAACTCACTACTAATCAATGCTGATATCTGGCAGTACAATGCTCGATACATAGCACGAAACCTGCTACGTACTAAATGCACTATTGAGGAAATTTCGTCTTGTATGTTACTGCTGTTTTCAGTATTTGTAAACATGAATGCAGAATTGATAATTAGAAAGTTGAAATGGAATCAGAAAGCATCTTCTGAGACCACTCTCCACAGCTTGTCTCATCCATAAAAATTTTTAAGAAGGGCCAAAACAACCGAGCGTGGAAGTCTAAATTAATACGGTTTTTAAAAAGATTACATTGTTGTGAATAAATAATGAAACCAACGAGATATCAGTCCCATTCTGTATTTTCGTATTGAATTTGACCACGGCTTCCTTCGCGCGAGGAATGCACTTAGGTATGAAATGAATAAAAAAGCGCTAATCACCAGAAAAGAACAGGATGCATGCATGAATCCGTTCTCAATGATACCGTATCATAATATGGCTCACATGAGGTAGAGGATTCGATGAAGAGTTACAGAAGGCTTCGCAAATTTTTTTTAAAGCTGTTTGTTCTTTCGTTTCAGGCCGAGTTGAAAAGGAGGAGCTCTGTCTCCTGTGAAATATGCGTGTGAAACAAAAATGTATTTGCTTTGATGCGGCACTATAGAAAGCTTTTCTAGAAAACGAAACAATTTCAAAATTTTCGAAATTCACGCTATCGAGGGATTATCATACTCTGAGGAAAGGGCTTTGTACAGCGAAATACAGGCTTTTGGAAAAACATCTATTTAAATGTTGCGGAATTAAAGCTTCGACTACTGAAAATTCATTGGAAAGTTCTTGTCCAGAGAAAAATTTCCACTAATCATCTTTGCAAAACAACGGAAAGCAATAAGCTGTTTCGCGTAAGAATTTTTTCATTATAAAACAGACTCTGAATATCATCAATAAAAATCAAAGTGCTTCTAGAAATAAGATGTTTATGCTAAAATACTGCTGTTATACTCGGAAAACAAATGATTTCTAACACCATTTGAGGAAAGGCAGTAGAGAAGAGCCTTTATCAATATGGAGAGATAAGGAGCTTGAGGCCATAAATGAAAAAGTCACAAATGTCCTCAAAGTTTTATATGTACTCTCTTCTTGATGAAGACGAGTGATCAGCAATTCTTCACCCTATTGAAAATCAATTAGAGGGCTTTTACATGAATGTAGTCAACGAAACCATATCACACACCAGAATTCCTAATTAGTGCAAAACTTCATGTACTGTCTGTCATTTGTGAATGAAAGGCATAATGATCGACTCGAGTGAGTAATGCCTAATCAGCGCATTGAGTGTGTTGCGCTTAATACAACGGAAGTTATTCTGAAGCTCATTTTCAAAACCGGAAAAAGCCGAACTTGCAGAAAAAGACGAGACACGTGAGTGAATGCATGAATTACTTCAGATTACCTTCAAGAATTGTAGAGGTCTCTAAGTAATATCACGTCAAAACCCATTTATGTAGGAAGACTGGTGTGAGGGGAATGGGCTGAACCGGATGGATTACCAACTGGCTAGACCATCACTTACATAATCTTTGAACTTTCTCTGAGTGACAACTTGGAATTCAACTCGATGGAAGACAGCAAGCAGCATGAACCTAGCTTGAGCCTTTGTCAGAGACCACTGGCCGATTTCATTATTCTAGCACATCTACTTATTTAAGCTACAGTCCCAGTTTTCCGGTATATGCCGGGAACATGTGCCAGTACTTCGTAATAGAACTCCTTCTTTTGAAAACACTTTGAACACTGAGCTCAGGTTTCGCAGTTCACATCTTGGAAGGGTGCCTTGTCCTTAAAACAAAGCAAAATATGCATCAAAAATAAGTTTAATGGGAAAGGAGAGGAGTGGAGGGGAGTGTCTTTATAACGAGATCTGACGATGACAGTGGAATAAAAAGAACAATGGAGTGGGTTTGGAAAGAGTCATGACGATCGCGGGAAATGCCACCGAGAAGATGAGCCGATATGTCCATTGAACGCGCCAGATAGCTACATTCACACTCTAGATCAATTTCAGACCTCAGAAATTTGGTTGAAATAGGATACGAGTACGAACACCTTTACAAATGACAACTGTGAGGCAGCGATCCGAATAGAGATACTAAAAACTGATCAAATTTTGAACAGTGTTACCGAAGTATTAGTGCACATTAAAATCGCTCAGCCTGTCGGATAAAAAAAATCGTATTGTACGATACATACACTATCATGGATATCCGCAACTACGGCACTTTAGAATCATGCTTGAGCCTCTTGAGTCCTTTTCGAGGTATTTTTTCATATTGTGAGCCGTACAACAGAATGATGAGCTGAATTCACTTCATTGCGTCAAAGATTGCTACTAATTACCAAGTCAACACTGATTTCAATGCGACGCTGTAATTGGTTTGGCAGTTTAGGATTAATCACGGCAATTGCGGATAAGTTAAACTTGCAGTTGCAATGAATGAGTTGCATGGCAGCAAATTCCTGTAAATCCACAGGAGCAGGCAACAGCAAAGCCCTAGAATGTACTAGCAAGGCTACCTAGGAATTTCATGTAAGTCGCGCCCGAAAATAGAGAGTATGTCATTAAAAGAATACTATCAAATTATCAGACAGCAGCCGAATACAGGACAATTCAACCATTCTCACAGATAATTACTGGAGTACGAAGGGTACAGATGATAAACACGCACATGTTCGAGTTTGGGCTATTTAAATAGATCCCGTGTTTTGAAAGTATAAGGAGCTGAAGCGATCCCAAAGTGTCTAAAGAACGGATTCAGTGACTGGAATAGCCTAGAGTAAGAAAAAAAAGTTAATGCGAAAGCCACAAATAAGGTGCTTCCCCTACACTGCTTGCGCATCTTGTGACTTCCACTCTATGAATGCTAGTAAAGTTTTAAGCAGTTATGGAGCTCATGCACAGCTACAATATGCTTTGTTCACATTTGGATTAAGACTATTCGGAATAACTGCTGTGCGGAAACGCGGGATTCTGCTTGCAGGACCAATCCAACTTGATCACCTTTTTGGATGAAATAAGTAAAATGGGAGAGAGCATAGTGTATGAAGAAAAGCTCAAACAATATGGTACACTTACTTACTTATCAAGATACTTGGACTGTTCGTCTTCATTGGTTATGCGGACCCCGGCACATGATCCATTTTTCCCTTTGCTGCGCGATACTCGTCCATGACGGTGGTCCAATTTGAGCATGGCGGCTGCTGCGAGTATCACATCGTGATCTGAAGGATATCGAGAACTGGAGTACGACTCCTTAACTTTTTAACGAGCACGTCCGCCCAACATGTAGGTCGTCGTCCTCGAGGACGTGTACATTGTTGTATAAGCCACTCTACACTTCTTCTCGTCCATCTGTCGTCTGTTCTTCTCAGAATGTGGCCGGCTCATCCGTATTTCGCTATAGATGTCCAAACCTCTAGGTCACGAAGACGGGATAGACCTCGAAGGTCTGAGCTACGCAAGCCCGCCAGATGTTGTGTGCGCCCAGTAAATTTTAGAAGACATCGTTCAAGCACTCTGTGAGTTGTTCATAGCAGTCTTGACGTGGTCGAAGTATCGGCCCGCCTCCCAGCTGCATAGAAGAGCGCCGCGAGGGTCGTTGAATCAAAAAGGTGAGCACGGAGTTTTTGAGCCCGTTAGCTAGTTGGTGGCTTCTTTGAGAGGCCCGAATGCGGCCCATGCTGCTCTCCTCCTTCTATCTAGTTCCTCCTTCATGATGTTTTCGATGTTCAATGATCGTCCGAGGTACACATACGAAGTGGTTTCTGCAATCAGAAAACCATCCATTTCGACTTGATCACAGCTGCACCATGGGTTCTACATCAACTGGGTCCTCCTCCTACTGATAGGTAATCCGATCTTCTTTCCGGCTTCGTCTAATTCCTTTAGCATCGTCTCTGCTTCATTTTTACCTTTCGAAAAGGTGGCGATATCGTCCGCAAAACGAAAATGTGACAGGAATTTTCCATCACCTCGAATGCTCTTCTAGTCCAATCGAGCGACTTCATTACCCACTATGGCGCGGCGGTGAACAGCTTTGACGATATCGTATTGCCTTGTCGAACCCCTTTACCAAAGAGTATGGTTAGAGGTCGATGTATGTATGTAGAGCTGTATTTTTGTTGTGCAGTTCCGACAGAAGTTTAATGTTAATGCTCAAATAGGTGAAGGGATCCGAAAATCTGACCTGTGGCAAGGTTCGGAAATTGAGTGCGCCATTCTGCACCCCAGCATGTCGGCTATCCTTAAGCTGGACACATAACACGTTTTGATAACAGAGGCTGGATGATAGACGTAAACTGGGAAAATCCTTTGAAATGTCTAATACACAATAAGAAGGCCATCTGATACGGTCTAACTTTGTCACAAAAAAACCTATACGAACGACATGATGCCCACGCAATACCTTCGATAAGGAGGACTTACTGAGGCTGTTTGACGTATCAGGAGAAAATGGAAAGCTCCGCTCTAGTCACTCGACAATCACGAGACAACAGATTGTACAGGTAATGGCAATCACACAAAGACTGTCTTGAAATTAGCGGATTTAATGGAGAATCGTATTGAAAGTGCAGGGAGAATACTGTGGCGAAATTGTTCGTTATACAACAATTCAACGAAAACGACACGGAAGTCTCAAGACACGAAACGGCTGTAAACGCAGTAGCTTATTCAGCTTCAATCACGGCTTGTAAGTTTCATGAAGAGGGTCTCTGATAATACAGTGTGGACGGCGCTTTCCATTTGTCCTTCGCCGAATAGCTGAAACAAAATTCATTGCATTCCAAGTCGGAGACTTTTGGCAAACACTTTGTAAATGAGTAGGACTTTCTGCTTTGAAAACTATACAGTTTACTACTGCGATAAGACCTCCACAGCGAAAGGATGGTTTCTCAAAATATTTCCTACTAAGGTTGGAAAGAAAGTTCGGGGCACTTTAATAAGTATGGGTAAACTTCTGTGCATATCATGGAAGTATTACACTTTCTGAGTGGGATTTTCCCGCTATGGGGCTGGATATTATTCGTCTTTATTTTCACTTTGTTACAAGCCTCCGCCTTGTCTAACGGCATAATCGCAGCTCGTGTTTTATTGCATCATTGGAGAAAGGGTCTTTCACATCGACCTACAGTCGAATGAAATCCACGAAGTTGTTAGGGAAGGTACAACATTCAAATCTGTTGCTGTACGGTGGTTTCAAACGCTCTAATTCCGGCTATCTTGACCTCAAAGACAAGCCTTGCTCAGCCAGCAAAGTTTGTGTCTTTCGATGGAGCTGAAGATGCATTTAAAAAGTTCTTTGGATCGGAGATTTGGATGGAAGGAAGTATTGGCTTCGATTAGATCCAAAACTTGGCGGACCGACGGCAGAAAGTCTTGAAAACGGTGGACTTTATTTTGAGGAATAGTTGTTATTGCTTTTGTTTGGAAATCATACATGAATTTTTGATTTTTACAAGTGCTCCAGAGCTTTCTTTCCAGTCCACCAAATTGTTGAAGATGCAGTGGTCAGTAGTGAGCCTTTCAAAATTCAGAATCTAGGCCACCGCATGCTCTGCAGCAATTGAATGAACATGAAGACGTGTAATACTGTTATCCAATTGCTTTTTTCCTTGTAACACAGCAATATCTCGTCTGAAGCGTCGTTGTTGATAGACACTTTCAGGTCTTCAGAACCTTGTAAACTGACTGAGTCGTATTGAACACTTAGTGTAAAGCAGAAAATTCTAAACCTTCTAATAGATCTTTCAAAAACACTGCGGAAATAGAGAGACCATTAGAGAGACTGTAACCACTACACCAAGAAATGTGATATCACTATGTGAAATTTACGAAAACAAATTTTGTTTTACCTGCACACCATGCTGAAATTGGGGATGGACGGCATTCTATCAACATCTACCTTGAAACGCTTGAAAAGATGAACAGGGCAGCGTTTGCCTAGCATTACATATGCTGCGCTCTGAAAAATCGTCCACTGTGCTTTCCCATATCGACACATTGACAATTTCAACGAAGTAAATTATTTTCCTTTCTCACTGCAGCATTTGATGCCTTCATGCAGCTGTTTAATCTAATCTAAGATCCAATCCTGACACGATTTTCCGTTAACATCCTAATATTGGAGGATTTTTGGCAACTTATAGATACACGCCTATACCTCGACAATGCTATTGAAATTCTATAGATCTACTCAATTTGGCTTCCAGTTTACAACTCCGCTAAGTATAATTTATGAGCGCGCTGAATTTGAGAGCTAATGGGAACATCAGAGTTTCACACGCGCAGTTTTTGCTTAGAAATTCGCTACCGAAAAAGTATTGCAATGAAAATTTTGCTTCGTTCTTATCAATTGATATTTTCTTTGGAAAACTTTTTTTCAGAATTGCAGCTGTGATTCAGGCGCTTCTTCGATTGCCGCAGCATCAAAAATAAGAAGGCGGGAACTGAATATAAGGCCATGCTACTTGAGAAATTGGCGCATTCACTGGAATTTTTCTTTAACTTGTCGCTCCATTTCAAAATAAGATTTTACAGAGTTTTCCTCACCTCGGTACCTTGCTTTTTGAGCATCGCATTAGCCCAATGTGTCACGACATACGCTTTCAAAGATTTTGTTCTGAATTAAGCCTGTTAAAGATCCCTTGAAGCACTTGAAAGAACCAGAAAAAATCAAAGATCAGCCAAGGCGACGTCACCCTCGTATAGGTGCCGAGTGCCGAATTTGTTGTTATCTCTTGTATGATGTGACACAAAAGATGTAGACATTAGTCTTACTTGAGTCTACGATACTTACTTTATTTTAAGAACATGATTATTCATACAAACAAAGCAGGACCTTCGAGCGCTCCATTTATGATTACGTTGCTAGTCTCAATCTCAACCGGATTTGGATGTGGAGTGATTCCTGGAGGTCAAAGTAATGAATAGGAATTGTTATGGAACTATAAATATTCCCATTGTTAGATGGTCAGCAACACTAATTAGAGTGAGCATGTCTAGCACTCCATCACTGCTTAATTGTTGTCGCATTCTGCGCTACCTATAGGCCGAGTTTTTAACTCTGAATAAGAAGTTCTGTATAAGAAGTAAGATAAAACTAAGAAGTCTTCCAACGCATTGACTTTTATGATTTAGCTAACACCAGGAGTTTGTAAATGAACTTTGATGGGCTAACGTTTTGAAGCCTTGTCTTCTCGGAGCCCATGATTAGATTCGATTGTCCACTGTCGCCTTCGTTGTGTTCTTTGTCTTCGCTGTTGTAGCGTCCAATTTTCTTCTAAGGAACATCGCTCAAATGAAGAATTTCACTTTTGATTCTATCATATTCAAGATGACTGCTATACATGTTACCAGCGTAAGTAATAAGTTGATAGTGGTTTAAATGACAACATGGCAGGACCTGACAGTACGAAATGCTGTCTAGGCCTTTTCAAAATCGATGGCATGCGGTAATCATTGCTTATAGAGATATTCCTCTTCAGTCTGCTGATTGAAAATGTCATTCGAGAGCATCGATTTATTATGAAAGATTACCAAAATGTATATAAGCCAGTGGCATCTCAAACCTTGAACAAGCTTGAAACTGTTCTCCCAATAAATTGATGTCCTCAGACGAGATTTCAAAGCAGTCGATTGAGAAACATATTTATAAGAACAATTCTATATCTGTGAATATTACCGAGTGAGCTAATCCATTCGCGCGGTGCTCCAGCGAAAAAGAGTCGACTTGAACGACAACGAAAACGAATAATTGTGGACGATCAACTCAAATTATCGGCTCTGAAGAAACGAAAACGTCGAAATATCGGCGGAATAAAGTTCGTTTTTGAACCACGTGGTATAAGCTAAATTATAAAAGATTGTGTTGCTAAATGGTAATGACGAGGAGAGCCGGTTTTCGAAGTACTTAACAAATTAATTCAGAGCCATTCACTGCAAAAATATGAAATTTTGTTGCAGCGAGCATTAGGACCTTCACTGCTAGCGGACCCAGCAACTTACGTATTACCGCGGTTTACACAAATAACGACCAAATCTCTGCGTTAATCCCTGGTATTGCAACTAGCAAGGGTGCTGTTCAGGCACTTGCACAACGTTTTGCAATGCAAACAGTAAGTTTACAACTTAGGCATTTCATTCTTCTTCGTGAAATCTGAAAACGTAGAACATGAGCCGCATTTTTTCACAAACCTTCAGTCTCCGGGAGCTTACTTCACTTGCGAAGCTTCACCTATGCCAAATGGAAACACTTCCAATCCACTCTCCAAAATAGTGAGGAAGATTTACTTTTTAGGTCGTCGATGTTCTCGAAATTGAAGATCGGAGAGCACTCTTACCTGATTTTGTGATCTCCAGCATTCTGGGTCAACTTCAAGTTAATACCACTTACGAACCATTGCTATGTCCGAACTTTCTCCCACCAGAAAGTAAGCGTAGGTCGTCAGTGTTGGACATGCATTTAACAGATTCCACTTCGAACTATAAGGGTATTCATAAAGCAGAGTTGTAATTATGTTTTTTTAACGAACAAGGATATTTTCTGTAAACTTATTACAAAATATCTCAGAGTTTAAGGAGAACTGTCGTAGAGCCATAACAACAAAATCTTCCAAATTGAGAATATCTTATCAAAAGTTACACATATTGTATTTTAAGAATGATATAGCATTCAGTGGGCTAATATGTGGTTTGTAAGTAATAAAAAATCAGTGTCCAACATTGTTTTGATTTTTTTTAGCTATCTAATGTGTTGGAATAAGGGGTTCCTAGAAATTACTGTTTATAGCAGAGGATATGAAGCTAATGAGTTGTATAACTGTCGGTAGTACCGTGACGGGAATGTGCCCTGCAAAGTATCCTGCGTCTATGAAATGTCAAGAGGTTGCAACGGTTATCGACGACAAACACTTGTCCCTCTCAGGAATTCTCACGGTTTGAACGGTTTTTCTATTTGTACAACTTCGTTTTATAAAGAAAAAATTTTATGTAGACTACGAATATCATCATGGCTAATTGGTCGAGGTCGATGTGGCAAAATGTTGTGGACAGAGCGCTTCGAATGTTAAGATCGGGTCCGTTTGGTTCGCATTTGTACACGGTAACGGTCACTGTCAGCTGAAATTGATAGTGATCTGTGATATTATTGAGACAAACATTTTCGTCTAATCGGTGTTCATTGTGGCAATACACTATCAATAAACTAGCAACAATATGGGTGTAGAACAATCAGAGTGGAGCACAAAATTATATTGGAATGTACAATGTGAAAAATTTGTGCTTACTAATTAGTTCAAAAGTAGATGAGAAGTTACCACATATATTATTACAGGCTGAATTTCTGCTGCAAAATAAATGATATTATAAGGAATTATGAGGTAGCTAAAATTGATTTTACAGCAGCGTCGCTCTGAAGTTCCAGCTAAAAATTCACTCATTCGCCCATGAAAAAGTGACGAAATCCCATGTTTAGGCATTCACATATTGGGTACTCCAAAATTGATGCCAATAAATGTGCTCGCTTTTATAGATATCACTCATATCTACAATGGAAGCTGGTGTGTAGAAACTAAGATGAAAACATCTGATCTTGTAAGTTGGCGATTTGCATCAAGAGCAGCCTCTTGTCTGATGAAAAATTTCCGAAATGACGGATAAGAATGAATTCGTTCAAAAGATTTTGAACGCTCCCTTGCAACAGATTCTTTAGGTCTTATTACATTTATATGAAGTGTCAAAAAGCTGTAAAAACAAAAACCACTGATAAACTTGAGTTGCTTGTTCTAGTGAATTTGAGGGGTAGTTGACAAGTGTAAGCTATTCTAACACTCTCGAGCCAAGTGATCATCAAAGGATTAACTTCGAAATTGCCGGAGAGGGTGGTAATGACTTTATGATCAATTTTACGATTCCACATTTCAACATATAGTCTGTTTTCTTACAGTTTTCAAGACTAGTCGATTTCTTATCGAACAAAGATGATGTAGCGGGCGAAGGCCATGAAAGGGTGTCACATGAACTACTCACTTAAAGTTCAGCAAAACCTGTTGGACGACTCCATTACACAGAAGTAGATCATTATACCGTTGAAAAACTAGACAGTTGTTCTTCTCCTTTTCTTCGATATATACAATGGACTGAATTCAGAATCTGCTAGCGTTTTCCTGGATTCTACTCGATAGTTTAACGAACACCCACATAGCATAAATGAAAATTCACTTGTGGACCATCGTATCATAATACAACACTGAAGGCACAGATGCCGAGATATAAGCCGATAATACTTGTTATTAACCTCATTTTAGCCTAATAATGAAGGAAAAATTAGCTACATATGCCGAGATCAGATCTAAGCAGGCTCTTCTGGATATTTTGGGTTGTCCTATAATTTCTTTCGCATTTCGACACTTTGTTGATTCCATTGTTAGTTATTCAAAGAAATCAATCAAGTAACAGCATAACCACTATCATGATAATGATAGGCAGCCATTGTTGGGAAGAGATCAGATGCCTTCCTTATAGAAAGAAAGAGGATTGCGTGCAAAGAAGTTGATGAGGGCACTTTTGAGCTGGCTGTAGTTTTGAATTTTTGTCCCGCAGAAGCTGCTTCAGAGCTAGGAAAGATGCCATCCGATGGAGCAGTATCAGAGCTTTTACTGTGGTTGTAATACCGTGGCCCAGCCCAGCTCTTCAAAATGTGGCCTGACAACTTTGCCTTATGATGTAGTCGGTCAATGCATGATGTCCGTCAAGACATTTTTCTGAGTAACCTATTTCATCTCGATGGCGAACGATGATATGACGGCAGTGTTCCTATGCTTGTGCTCAAGCTACTAAAGCATTCTCCAACATATCGGTCTTTTGGCAACGGCGAGATTTGTAGAGGAAAAGGATAAAAGGCCGTTGATCATTTTCTGAGGGATGCGCCATGCATTCGCCTTCATTTTTTAAAGTTTGTTTGAGGTTATCCATATACGAACACCGATCACAACGGTTGAACAAAAATGAAATTAACTTAATGGCAGTATCGTTTCACTCTTTTGAATTGTTTGAATTGAATTGAACTGATCAAGACATTCGCAGTATGAATATTTCATTTAGCTAGAAAATGATCAAGAAACTGTCAATGAGTGAAATGGGCAACCCGTATGAAACGAATCCGCTTTCAAGAAACCTATACCATATTATGGCTGACACAAAATCGAAGATCCGAAGCAGGACCATGGGAATGCCGCTGAAAGTTTCCTAACGCTGTTTTCTGTAAAATCTTCTTAGTTCCAAGATAAATTCTGTACGTTAACTTAGCAAGACCAAAGAGCACCGAGAATTAAAATCTTTGCGCTAAATTGCTTCCGCTGCACTAAACTTCTTCTGCTATACTCATATTATAAATGGTTTAGATATGGAGAGATAAGGAATTCAAACAACATGAAAAGGAAAAGCAAAGATGTCTCAGAAACTTTGTAAATACTCCCTGCTTGCTAAAGACTCATAACCGTAAGTTTGGAGCCTACACTGGAATCAAGAGCAGGGATTCCTTACGAATGTCTTCCATTTCACGACAACTAAAGCAGGCATCGGCATTCCTCAGAATAAACAAACCGGGGAGGGAAGCAAACTCGACGATCTCTGCATATAATTGCTGGACGAGCGAAGTGAAGATGTTGAACACCATACACTTACGAGTACGGTTTATCCAGACAGAACCCATGTTTAGAAACTATAAAAAAAATCCAAACGATCATAAGGTGTGTAAAGTGCTGATCAAATTATTTGGAAAAGGAAAGTTTTGGGCATCAAAAAATTAGCTAGTGTGGAAACAACGTGTAATGACCTGCCTCGCTTACTGGTCATGATCTTTTTAATTATACCATCGAATGCTAATATGGTTATAAATGATGTCGACCTTGTGCACGGCTACATTATGGTTTATTTAGATTTGGCTTTTTATAACAACTGCAATGTGGTAACGCGGAAATCTGCGTGTGCAAACAGTCCTTCTTGATCACATTGAGGACAAATGAAAGTAAAGTGAGAGAAAACAAAATCCATAAATGACATCCAAGACAATGTGTTAGAGTTTCTATTAACAAAAAATCGCGTTCTAAAAAATCAGTCAATATACTGGTGCGACTCAAGACAACCCCAACTATGATGGAATCAGAATATTACTAACAACGGTTTTCCAAATTTCTCCTGTTTGCTTCCGCCAATGTTTCGGGTCTTTTGACACAGATACCCATAATTTTCCATAACGTGGATCTGCTTTTTCGCATTTCTTCAACACTTTCTCTTGTACGTTCTAGAATGAAATCAGTTGTGTTCGATGAACCTCGTGCTATAAAGAAGTCGTAAAAATACCTCTGTGCCCAGTAGCAGTTCAGAATTGCTACAATGTGCATATGCATGTTCATTATCAGGATCAACATTAATAGCTCGTTGAAATCATTCTCGAGCTTTCTTGACCTAAACACCATCTCTCATCGAGGATTTACCATAAAGTAACATTTCGACACAAGAAAACTGCCTTTGTTCAGCACAGAACAACCGCGCGGCTGCTACTAATACATGCGGATTATGCTCGCATCGCTTCAAAACCTCAACCGACTTCGCACGTCGATCATGCCGCTCCTCAACAAGTAATTACATGTAGAGATCGCCGAATTCGCGTCCCGGGTTCGATTACTCTGTGAAATGCTGATGCCTGCTTAAGTTGTCGTGGACTGATTGACATTCGTAAGCAATCCCTAATCGTAGCTCCCATACAAGACTTTAAACTGATGATCATTGGTCTTTAGCGTGCGTAAGCACTTATGCGATTCCGGAGACAGCTATGTTCTTCCCCTATGTGTTGCTTTGAACTCCTTATCTCTCCATGTCGGTGAGCACTGTACTCTACTTCCAACAACTAATGTTGAGAACCATTTTTAATACGATTATAGTCTAAGAATTTACTGTAGTAGGAGGAATTTAGCGCAAAGATTTTATTTCTGAATGCTGTTTGGTCTCGCCTGGTCATCGTACAGAATCCATCTTGGAACTGTGAAAACTTTAGATCCTTTCATTATTATCTGAGCGGACATGTTATGTGGTCTGCTAAGCGCTCTTCTACAGCCCGATACACGTGTTTCGTCCTTACAAACTCGTCATTCGGGCAGAACACATCGTTTTTTGGATCTTTTTATTAGTCAGTTCTCTCGGAAGCCTGCTCTGCCTGCAGAGAGATATCGAAGACGAACGTTTTACACTATGTAACAAGTGAAATTTTCACCTAACACAGAGTGTTGTACACTCGATTCTCTATGGCTGGGCATTTTTATAACATTATACCTTTATTTGTGTTTTTGACGAGAGTGCTGTAACGAAACGAAATGGCGAAACGGCTGCATTAAAAGCAACGTTTCCATTTGTAAGACAGGAATATTTCTCTAAATCGTTTTTATGAGCAGAAATTTCCTAATCAATCTTGAATCTAGGAAACTTATTGAGTCTTCTTAACTACTTATCAAGCAGAAAACCTTCAAGCCGACTTTTTATACGACCTTCCGGAATAATTTGCAGAATTGAGATAAATCACGGGAGATTTTGTCACCGTTATATAAGATAGTCCACTACCAAGAATGTACAAAAAACAAATCTCGATTGGCTTGCCTATCGCACAGAAATTGCAGGAAATTGACGATTCTGTATCGCACATAAGAAATAAGGAACGAAAGGCAAATTCGTCACCTCGCCACTTCAAAAATTTGCATGTTCACTAAACTTCTCTTTAAGTGGTTTTCACCGCACAGTTCTTGTCAATGAATATTATCAAAATTAATTTTTCACCTCAGCAACTAAATCTTTCTCACTTCACATATCAGAATCTGTCATAAAATGTGTTTTAAGAGATTCTCATCAAGTTAAACGAGTTGGTTCCCCTCAAGTACTTGGAAAATAAAGAGCTGCCAAAGCGACGTCACCCACGGTATAAGTGCTCTATCCGCTGTTACTTTGTGAATAATCTGACGCAAAAAATATATGAATTATTTTTGATTGAGTCCGCAATGTTTTCTCAGATTCAAAGAGGCAAAAATGGATATTCATAGAAACAAAGCGAGACATTCGGCCGATTTATCTATGGTTTATCTGTGAAACTCTGAGAACTATTGTTACCAATTTACCAATTTCATCACAGTTGCAGTTTCGTCAAGTTCTATCAGTATGTTGATAAACCTTTTAGATTTTATTGATTGTAGCTATACCTCATTGTCTGATATAGCTATACCTCATTCATACGCTATGCTCGCTCTCTTACTTCATTTTTACTCGTCCAAAGTGTGATCAAGTCGTGTTGGTCCCACAAGCAGACATACGCGTTTCCGTTTAACAGTTATTCTAAATAGTCTTAAGCCAAATGTGAACAAAGCATAATGTAGCTGTGCACGTGCTCCATAACTGCTTTTAATTTTGCTAGCATTTAGAGAACAGAAGTCAGAAGAAGCACAAGCAGTGTAGGGGGAACGTCATGAATTGTGGCTTCCGCTTTAACTATTCTTTGATATTCTGAGATTTCCCAGTCATTGTACCCGCACTTTAGACACTTTGAAACTGCTTTATCTCCTTCTTATAGCTTCAAAACACAGAATTCATTTAGATAGCCCAAGCTTGTACGTGTGCGTCTTTAGCTTTTCTACTCTTCGTGCTCCAGTAATTATCCGTGAGGGCGGTTCTATTCGCTTTCTGGGTTCGGTTGTGATCTGAGGATTTGGTAGTCCTCTTTCAATGGCATGCTCTATGCTTTTCAAGCGTGATTTTTCATGAAATTTCTAGGTAGCCTTGCCAGTTCGTTTCTAAGACTTTACTGTCGCGTGTGCCTGTGGTTATACAGGAGTTTTCCATCATTCGACTAAGACATTGCGACTGTAACTTTAAGTGATCCACAATTGCCGTGATTAATCCTAAACCGCCAAACCAATGACTGCGTCGCCTTGAAGTCAGTGTTGACTTGGTAATTCTTAACAATCTTTGACCCGGTGAAGTGATTTCAGATCATCATTCCATTGTACAGCCCACAAAATGGCAAATTACCTCAAAAAAGGGCTCAAGAGGTTAAAACGTGGTTCTAAAGTGCTATAATTGCGGATATCCATGGTGGTGTACTTATCGTATGACTTTTTACTTCGACTGGCCGAGTGATGGCAATGTGCACTAACACTTCGGTAACACTGTTCAGTATTTGTCCAGTTTTTAGTATCTCCATTCGGATCTCTGCCTTACAGTTGCTATTTATAGAGGTGTTGATTTAAAGTATGAATATAGCTATCTGGCACGTTCAATGAACATGTCGGCTCTTCTTCTTGGTGGCCTTCCCCGAGATCGTCATGACTTTTTCGAAATCCGCTCTATTGTTCTTTTCATTCTCCAGTCATATTCCCATCTCGTTATAACCCATCTCCCCCACCATCTCCCAGAAAACTTGCTTTGATGCATATTTTTTGCTCTGTTTCGATAGGGCAACCTTCCAAGATGTGAACTACGAAACCTGTGTTCAGTGTTGAAAGTGTTCTTAAAAGAGGTTGTTCTATTGAGGAGTACTGGCACATGTTCCCGCTACATACTGCAAAACTTGGACTTTAGTGTCAAATAATTAGATGTGTTAGGATAATGAAATTGGCTAGTGGTCTCTAATAAAGACTCAAGCTTGGCTCACAATGCTCGCTATCTTCCATCGAGTCAGAAAAGTTCAAGAATTATGTAAGTGATGGTCCAGCTGGTGATCCATCCGGTTCAGTCCATTCCCCTTACACCAGGCTTTCTTTATAATTGGATTTGACATGATATTACTTAGAAACCTCTAAAATTCTTGAAGTTAATCGGAAGTAATCCATGCACTCACGTGTCTCGTCTTTTTTACAAGTTCGGTTTTGCCAGCTTCAAAATTGAGCTTCAGAATAGCTTTCATGTTAATATTACACATCACGCTCAATGTGCGGATCAGACGCTGCTTATTTATGTCGATAGTCATGCCACCATTTACAAATGACAGTGCATGAGTTTCGAGCTATTTTGGAATGTTTGTGTGTGCTACGTTCTCGTTGATTACATTCATAAGAAATTTCCCGCATTAAAGCGCAGTAGAGTGAATAACTGCCAATCACTGTTTTCATCAAGCAAAGAATACATGCTAAACTCTGAGGACATTTACGACCCTCTTCATTTTGACCTCAAACTCATTATCTCTCCATATCTGATAAAAGCCTTCCTGTTTTGCCTTCCCTGAAATGGTAACAGAAATAATTTCTTTCGTGAGTATAGGAGCAGAATTCTGGAATAAATATCATATTTCTAAAAGCACTTTAATTTTTATTGAAGAGCATTCAGAATCTATTTTGAGATCGAAATAAATCCAACATAAGACAGCTGGCTGCTTTCTGATATCCGACAAAGATGTTTGAAGGGGAGTTTTATTTGGACAAAGACATTCCAATAAACTTCCGGTAGTTGTTCTCAAGCTTCGATTTCGTAGAATACAAAGATATTTTTGCTTTTTGAGAGGCCTTATAGCAGTGTAGTACTAGGAATGAAATTATGTTTGACCACGTGTTGCGCGTTATCGCTCTTATATTTTGCAAGACTGAGCCCTCTCCTTAGACTTTTGATCATCCTTCGATAACGTGATTCTCGAAAGTTTCAAAAATGTTTTGTTTTCTAAAAAGGTCTTATAGCGTCGTATCAACGAAGATAGATTTGTGTTCTTACTCGTTTTCTCGCAAGACAGAGTTCGCTCCTCCCTTTCAAATATATCTCAGCCCGATAATAGAAAAGACCAACAACTTGGAAAAAAAGCTTGCAAAATTTCGGTAACTCTTCATCAAATCTACTATCTCGCGTCAGCCTTGATATGGCATGGCATCATTGGGAACGGATTCATACATCCAGCTTGCTCTTTGCAAGTGATAAGAGCTCTTCTACTCATTCCATATTTAGATGGATTTTTCAAGCGAAGGAAGCCGTGGTCAAATTCGGCACGAAAAGTCGGAGTGCGACTGACATCACGTTGATTTTATGTTTCGTTAGCAACAATGCGTTGCTCTTAAAACCGGATTACTTTAGACTATCACGTTTGGCTGTGTTGGCCCTTCTTACAAATTTCATAGAAGAGACAAGCCGCAGAGTGTAGTCTAAGAGATGCTCTCTATTCCCGTTATAATTTCCATTTCAAGCTATTTGCATTCATGCTGACATACTCTTGAAAGCACAAATTGCAGGCTTATATAACAAAATTTCCTTAAGGATGCTTTGATTTCCTCATCGTACGTTTCGTAATACGTATTAAGTTTCGTGCTGCGCAGCGAGTGCCGTAGTGCTAAATACAAACATTAACTGGTGGTGACTTTCTCTTGATCGAAAGTGCAGACTGTAGGATAGTAAAAAAAGTCAACCGGATTTCATGAGGACCAAGCATGATAATGGATAGGTGTAGGACAATGCCAGAGTCATCAACTTCAAGCAGAAATTTCTTCTCATTTGAGATGAGAAAGCTCCTATCGTGCGCTATTGGAACTGCATTTGCGTTCTTCCTAGCTTCATGAAGAACGGTTTCACCGTATTTCTCTGCGACATCTAAAGGAACATAAAACTTGTAGCGATGCGATATAAGTGATATTACATGTACATAATTGAAAGAGAATCGCCATTCTTTTGGCATACTGCCTGCGTGTTCAGAGCTTTCACAATCCCGAGATAGTTGTGCTAATGCTAAGGTGTTATCAAGCTTCTAACCTCTGATAATCGCCGGATTTCGTGCATCACAAGGTGTTTCTGCCTTCATAGTCTATTCTAAGAGTGGCAACGTTGTGACTCTGCAACAACAGCAGATCTTTTTGGTGCACAGCAAAATAACACGTTGAGGTCCTGAACCACCAAGTTTTTCTCGCGTAAGTTTTGAAACTGTACACGATATCACAATGAATATTTAGAGCGAAATAAGAACGACTTGATCCATTGAAGATCGATTTACGTTGACGTTGACATTTATTTGAAAACATGGATCTAAGCCACTGTAGTTCTTTTACACAATGCAATCTATCAAATAAGGTCGACCAATTAACAAAATACTGTGATTGCCGGATATATACATATAAGGTGGTGCTTCAGCAGTTGATATGGAAACTGTCACTTAATTTACGGATTCGGCGGATGAGGACTGATCAGCAGATTCAGCAGCCAAGGCTTTTTCGGCGGCCGTCAACTCGGCGCGTAGCTGTTCAACATACTAAGATCAAAGAATGGCGGATGCTAAATGTGCTTTTCACATTTATTTGGAAATATAGAAAAATAACTGCAATTTGGATTTTTGGAAACCACGACGATTCTTTTTCGTCTATGCTGAACCTACTGAGTACGGATATTTTCCGTTGTCAATATATCAAAGCAATTAATTTCTAGAACTACTGCATTTCTACAAGATTTAAATTTGAACTATAGTAGTGAATGAATTCGCTTGCCTCTTGAGTATGAATGTTATCTCGTTGCCTCTTGCATTCCATCTTGCACTACTCGTCTGCATTTAGCACCTAAATCTCGGCATACATCGGAATCTTGAGAATCTTTCATTTGTACTTGATTCGCACGAAGTTTTCAATTTAAATTGTTTTCGCTTTCCTAGGTTTTAGACCAAAGTGGAAATGATTTTTTAAGAACAGCTGGGAAGAATGTCAAAGTGGTTTTAATGATTCCACTTGATTATCTGTCATTCCTCCCACTGGTTTTCCATCTCGCCATGGCTGGGAATGTTTTCAGGTGCGAAGTGTGATAATGAGCAAGCAGTGTAACTCAAACTTCCTTTCTGAAATGACCTGCTTACTAGGTGGGCAAAACTTTTTCTAATCGAGAAGTTGTTCTGATTAGTTGTGCAAGAACAAGGATCATACTCAAGGATGGGGTTCCACGCCAACGATATTGTCTAGGATGTCGCCGAAGTTTCATGAGGCATCGACAGATTAATAACACCTTTTCATAAGCCATAGAAATCTATTCATTCTTCGAAACAATGGCGCAATTCCTCGTATAGCTGATCTTCCCATTCCCCCAGGAATTTTTCGAAGCAGGTAGTATCTTATTTGGTTGTTCTACGAGAGGGTGTTGGACAAAATAGCAACACATTTGACCTTACCTGAGGTCGAAGCCACAATATACGCTGACTTCTCGCAAATATTGCCTTGCGCAATTTTGAGTCAACATGTCATGTCATAATGAATAATAATGATGAGCAGAACTTTTCATTTCCCAGTCGTTTGATCCGCACACTACACACTTTGAGACCGTTTAAATTCTTTTCTGTAGTTTTTAAACACGGATTCTATTCGGATGGACCGTGCTCGTATCTGTGTGATGTTTAACGTCTTCACTTTTCTCGCTAGAAAACAATTACATGTAGAGATCGTCGAGTTCGCGTTCCGGGTTTGATTACTTTAAGAAATGCTGATGTCTGCTTGAGTTGTCGTGGACTGAAAGACATTTGTAAGGAATCCGTATTCCTGATTCCCAAGAAGGGCTCTAAACATACGATCATTATCCGTTAGCAAGCAAGTAAATCCTAAAAAATTTCTGCGACATCTATACTTTTCCCCTTCATGTTGCTTTAAACTCTTATCTCTCTATATCGATAAGGACTGTCCTCTTCTTCCCACAGTTGGTGTTCGGAGCCATTCATTTTATGAGTATAGCAAAAGAAATTTAGCGCAGCGGGAGGAATTTAGCGCCAAGATCTTATTTCTGGGTGCTCTTTGATCTTGCTGGGTTAGCGTACAGAATTTATCTTGAAACTAAGAAGATATCACAGAAAACAGCATTGGGAAACTTTTAGCTGCATTCCCGTGGTCTTGCATCGGATTTTCGATTTTGTGTCAGCCTTAAAATGGATATGGGTTTGTTGAAAACTGACTCGTTTCAAGCAGGCTGCTCTTTTCACTCGATGTCAGTTTCTTGATTATTTTCAACCTAAATGGAATATTTGGACGGAGAATGTTGTGTTTAGATTCAAAAGTATGGAACGACACTGACATTGAGTTAAATTCGTCTTTTGTTCACATCGATGTGATCGATCTTCCTATATGTAAGGGAGATCCCCGAGGAACTGAATGATGACGAGGGTGTAAGGCCGAAACACGTGTACAGCACTGTATTAATGCCCACAACGGACCACATGCATGACTCACGAAACAAATAGTATATTTCGCAATTACCAGGCAGGAATAGCCAAGTGTACAACAATGCCCTTTTAGTGCTTTTCATCTCTTAGAGGCCATCATAAACATCACGTCTGCGTTACCTCTACGTGAAAGGGTTCTCCCTCGAAGGGATTTGAGCAAGCGAAGGCACCGTGCAACTCACGAGGTTGCAAGATGGAAGCACGTGTATTGTAATGTATGAGCACTCATAACAGACCACGTGCATGACTCATAAAGGCCAAAAGACTGTGATATGTTGGAAAATCTTTTAGTTGCTTGGACATGCACCTGAACACTGCCGTCATACCACCGCTCGTCACCTAAATGAAATAGGTTAGAGCAAAAAGATGTCTCAATGGAAACCACGCACTGACCGACTGCCTCATAATGCAAAGTCGCCAGGCCACATTCTGAAGAGCTGAACCACGGTGCCACAACCACAGTGAAAGCACTGATGTTGCTCTACCGGGCTATCACCTTTTCCAAGCGCTGACGTAGACTCCGCGGGACGACAGTTCGAGAACCACGGCTAGCTCAAAAGTGGCCACATCAATTTTTTGGCACGCTATACTCACTCTTCCTGCAAGAACGGCATTTAATGTTTTTTCAGCAAACGTTGCGTGCCATTGATCATGATATTGATTATGCTGTTAGTTAATTGATTTCTTAGAATAAGTGGCAACTAAACCATTAGAAGTGTCGAATTGCGATAGAAATCATGGGACAACTCATTATATCCAGAAAAGTCTGCTTTGATCTGACCTTGACATATCTTAGTAATTCATGTGTCACTCTCTCATGGTCAACGCTCGCCTCATCATCTGTGCTCGATAAGAAATCGACTAGCCTTGAAAATTAAAAAAAAAAAACGAATTATGTGCTGAAATTTGGGAAAGTGAAATTGATCACAAAGTCATTATCGTCCTCTCCGGCAATTCCAGAGTTAATCCTTTTAAGGTCACTTCTCCCGAGAGAGCTACAGCAGCTTACCCTTGTCATCTATCCCTTAAATTCACTAGAGCAAGCACTCAGATTTCATCAGTGGTTTTAGTTTTTCACAGTTTTCAACACTTCATCTAAATTTAAGTACTAAACTAATGAATCTCTCGCAAGAGTGCTTTCAGATTTTTTGAACGACTACATTCTTATTTATCATTTTGGAAGGTTTTCATGAGACAAGAGAGAGCTCTTCATGAAAATCGCCAATTTACAAGATCAAATAAATTTACAGCACACAAAATGTGAACACTCGAACACGGGATTTGGTCACTTTTCGGTAGGCGAATGAATGAATTTTTAGCTGAAACTTCAGAGCGACGGTGGTGTAAAATCAGTCCCAGCCACTATCCCAAACCTTATAGTATTATTTATTTCACAGCATAAACTCAGCGTGTGAAACTATATGTGAGAACTTCTCAGTTAATTAAAAATGAGGTAAGAGGATAAAGGATAAAGCTCTCGGCGTTGATCAATCCCTTAGGGATGCGCCATGCATTCGACTTCAATTTCTAACTTCGTTTGAGGTGATTGAATGCATATCTGGCTTTTACAATGACTTGCGGTGGCCTCCCGTTGAACCGAGTCAGTGCTGCTTATCCTCCTAGACAAGTCTGAGACCTGCCTGGTACCAATTTACCGACCCTGGAGGGATGGATGGCATGGTGGGCCATGAGCGCGAGATCGAACCATTGACCTTGTGTGCGACGCAGGGCACCTCTAACCACTGCGCCACATGCGCTCTTAAAAAATGAGGTAGTAAGCACAAAATCATCACATTGTGCATTTCAATATATTTTACTGCTCCACTCTGATTGTTCAGCACCCGTATGGTTACCAGTTTATCATAAGTGTGCTGCCACAATGAACATCGATTAGATAAAAATGTTTGTCTTAATGATATCACAGTACCACTTTCAATTTCAGCTGACAGTGACCGTTACCGTATACAAATGCGAACCAAACGGACCCGATCTTAACATTCGAAGCGCTCTGTCCACAACATCTTGCCACATCGACCTCGACCAATTAGCCATGATGATGTTCGCGGTCTAGATGGAATATTCCCTCTAAAAAACGAAATTGTACAAATGAGAAAGCCGTGCAATCCGTGAAAGTTTCTGAGAGGGACAAGTGTCTGCCGTTAATAGCCGTTGCAATTTTACCACAGGTCATACCTCCCGGAGGATTCATTCCAGGGCAAATTCCCGTCACTATGCTACCGACGATAATACAGCTTTCCATATTAATCTCTGCAACGAACTATAAGTTCTACAAACTTTTTATTTTGACACATCAAACAACTAAAAAAATCAACACATTGTTGAACACTACTTTTCTTTTACTCTTCAATACCTGCGAACCTTCACCAGTTGACACACTGATTACTCATATCATTCTCAGAATAAGATATGTGTAGCATTTGGAAAGATTTTGTTCTTCTTTCTATTTTCTCTCTATTCTTAATTTGAAAGAGTTTGTTGTTATGGCTCTATGATAGTTCTCCTCAAACTCTGAGACATTCTATAATAAATTTATAGAAAATATCGTTGTTTGCAGAGAGAAATAATCACAGCTCTGCTTTTTGAACGTCCCTTTTAGTTTGAATTGAAATTTGCTAAATAGATGTCCACGACTGGAGACTTACGTGGATCCCCTGGTTTCATGAAGTACTGACATAGCAATGGTTCGTATGTGGTATCAACTTGAAGTTGACCCAGAATGTTGGAGATCACAAAATCGGGTAAGAATGCTCTCCGACCTTCGATTTCGAGTACATCGATGACCTAAAAAGTAAATCTTCTTCACTATTTTGAAGAGTGAATTAGAAGCGTTTTCATTTGGCATAAGTGAAGCTTTGCAAGTAAAGTAAGCTCCAGGAGGCTAAAGGTTTGTGAAAAAATGCGGCTCATCTCTTACGTCTTTTCAGGATTCACGAAGAAGAATGAAATGCCTAAGTTGTAAACTTACTGTTTGCATTGCAAAACGTTGCGCAAGTGCCTGAACAGCACCCTTGCTAGTTGCAGTACCAGGGATTAACGCGGGAATTTGGTCGTTATTTGTGTAAGCCGCGATAATAGGTAAGTTGCTGAGCCCGCTAGCAGTAAAGGTCCTACGCTCGCTGCAACAAAGTTTCATAGTTTTTGTTGTGAATGGTTGTAAATTAAATTAATAAGTACTTCAGAAACCGGCTCTTCTAGTCATTACCACTCAGTAACACTTTCTTTCATAATTTAGCTAATACCACTTGGTTGAATGATAAAATTTATTTTTCCGATATTTCGAAGTCTTCCTTCCTTCACAGCCAATAATCCGAGTTAATCGTCCACAGTTATTCGTTTTCGTTGTCGTTCAAGTCGACTCTTTTTGGGTGGAGCACCGCCAGTATGGAAAACCTCACTAGGCAATATTCATTGATATAAAATTGCTCTTATAAATGATGCTTCTTAATCGACTGTTTTAGAAATCTCGTTTGAGAACATCGATCTGTTCTCAGAACTGTTTTAAGTCTGTTCAAGGTTTGGCATGTCACTGGCTTATGTACAATTCAGCAATCTTTCGGAATATATCGGTGCTCTCAAGTGACATTTTGAATAACTGATAATATAACCGATGACAACCGCACGCCATCGACTTTGAAATGGCTCAGACAACATTTCAGTTTGTCATGTCCTGGCATATTGTCATTGAACCACTATCAACCTGTAACCAACGCTGGCAACTTGCATAGCAGTTCATCTTGTATATGAAAACATCGTTAAGCGAAATTCTCATTCGAGCGGTGTTTCTTTGAAGAAGATGGGACGCGCACAACAGCGAAGACGAAGTCCACAACGAGGGCGAACGATAGTGGACAATCGAATCTAATCATGGCTCCGCGAAGACAGACTCTAAAACATTAGCTCACTAAAGTTCATTTGTTAACTTATGATGTTAGCTTAACCATGTCACTGTATTAACTAGAACATTCAATAATTATGTAAGTGATGGTCTGCCCAGCCGGTGATCCATCCGGTTTAGTCCATTCCTCTTGCACTAGACTTCCTTCATAAATGGGTTTTGACATTATTTTACTTAGAAACCTTTACAATTTGAAGGTAATCTGAAGTAATCCATGCATTCACGTGTCTCGTCTTTTTTGCAAGTTCTGCTTTGTCCAGTTTCAAAAATGAGCTTCAGAATAACTTCCATGGTAATATCACACAACATGCCCAATATACTGACCAGACGCTACCTATTTAGGTCGATCGTAGTGCCATCATTTACAAGTGACAGTTCATGAGTTTTGCACTATTTAGGAATGCTATTGTGTACTATGGTTGTTGTTTACATTCATGAGAAACCTCTCTCATTGAAGCCCAGTAGAGCGACGAACTGCCAATTACTTGTTTTTATCAAGCAAGGAGTACATATAAAACTTTATGGACACTTATGACCTTCTTCGTTTATGACCTTAAACTCCTTTTCTCTCCAAATTGTTAAAAGCTTTCCTCTTTTGCCTTCCTTCAAATGGTGATAGAAATCATTTCTTTTCTGAGTACAGCAGCAAGGTTTTAGCACAAACATCCTATTTCTAACAGCACTTTGATTTTTTAAGAGAAAATCAAGAATTATTTTGGAGTAAAAGACTCACACAAAACATTGACTGCTTTCCGTTGTCCTACAAAGATGTTCAAAAGGGAGTTCTCTCTGGACAAAGTTTTTCCAATGAATTTCTAGTGCTCATTCGCAGGCATCAATTTATTAGAATCCGAGGTTATATTTGTATTTTGAAAAGCTTCCTTGTGGCATTGTTCACGCATTACCTCTCATATATTTCGCAGGACAGAGCTCTTTCTTTACGCAGTTAATAATCGTTTGATGGCTTGAATCTTAAAAATTTCAGAAACGCTTCGTTTTCGAAAAAGTTTTCAATAGCGTCGTCTTAAATAGAATAGATTTGTGTTTCTCACGAGATAGAGCTCTTCCTTTTCAAGTATACCTCAGCCTGATAACAGAAACAACCCCTGCTTCAAAAAGGGCTTGCAAGCATTCCGCAACTTTTCGTCGAATCCTCTATTTCGTACGAGCCATAATATGATATGGCATCATTGCCAACAAATTTGTTACATGAAATTTGCTTTATTCAACTGATTACAGCTTTGCTAATCATTTCATACTTGATATATCACCGCGAAGAAAGCCGTGGTCAAATTCGGAACGAAACGACGGAGTGAAACTGTCAAGACCTTAATTATAGTATCTGTTCACGGCAATGTAATGTTTTTTAGAAGCCGTATTATCTCGGAGTTCCATTTTCGGCTGTTTTGGCTCTTCTGACAATTCTTTATAGAAGAGAAAAGCCGCAGAGAGTAATCTCATAAAAAAGCTCTCTATTTTCATTTCAATTTTCTATTTAAAAATTTCAGTTTTGCATTCATGTTCACATACTCTTGAAAGCACCAATAACAAATTTACAAACCGAGATATTCTTTCGGATGCTCATACAACGTTTCGTAGTACGTAGTAGGTTTCGTGCTGCTTATTGGGTGCCGTCAGATATCAACATTAATTGGTAGTGACTTTCTTTTGACCAAAAGAGCTAACCGTAGGATAGTCAAACAAGACGACCGGATTTCATGAGGGCCAAACATGATATTGTATTGTATATATAAAGGGTGTAGGATAATGCCAGCGTCATCAACATCAGACAGAGGAAATTTCTCATCTAAGAAAAGAAATCTCCTAACATGCGTTTGTTGGAACTGCATTTGCGCTCTCCCTAGGTTCGTGGAGAGCGATTAAACCGTATTTCTCTGCGACATCTGAAGGAACGTAGAACTTGGAGTGATGTGATATATGTGATATCACATGTACATAACCAGAAGAAGTTTCCGTCTTTAGTGTACTGCATGTGTGAGTCGTTTTTAGATTCGGTGCTCTTTTTCATAATGAATGCCAGTAAGAGTTTTTAAAATCCCGTGTTAAGCTAAGGTGTGTTCAGAGGCTCTAATCACAGACAATCGCCGTTTTTCATGGATCAAGAGGATTTCTACCTTTCGAGTGATTTATTTGAGAATAGCAACGATTTTTGTAACTCTGCGACAACGGCAGATCTTTTTAGTACAGAGCGATCAAACAAGGTGGGTCTGATTCACTAAATTCTTCTGATATAGTTTTGAAATGTGCGTTCCACTTTTGCTTATGCTTGCATAAAAGCCTGTGCACGACGCCATAATAAGGATTTAGGCCAGAATAAAATGGCTTGATTTATTGAAAATCGATTAACGTCTATTATTAACGACATTCAATTACAAGCTTGAATTTAGTTTATTGTATTTTTTTATACAACGCGATCTATCAAATAGGGCTGACTAATATGACAAAATACTGTGGAAATATCGTCGGATACATATTTATAAATTATCTGGAAATTCTAAATTCTCCTTGGCACCATGTGGCATTTCAGTAGGTGATGTCGAAACAGTCACTAGAATTCACGGATTCAGCGGCCGAAGATTGTTTAACAGATTCATTGGCCAAAGCTCGTTCGGCGGCTGCCAGCTCGGCTCATAACTGTTCAACGGACTAAAATCAGAGAATGCCTTATGATGAATGTGTTTCTCACATTGATGTGTCACAGAATTTCAAGACACATGTGCACTCTGTCACAAGTTTGAACTGCTCCAGGCACAAAGGTCTTCTTAATAACTTTTATAGAGCAAGGGATTTATCGGGCATAATTTCTGAACATAGTGAGTTCACATTTCAGGGGAATAAGCGAAATGTTGAAGAAATGTGATGAAGCAGAGCCACGTTATGGAGAATTATTGGTACCTGTGACAAAAGACCCGAAACATTGACGGAAGCAAATTGGAGACATTTTGAAAAGCTTTATTAGTACTATTCTGATTCCGTGATAGTTGGGATTATTCAAGTCTCACCAGTATGTTGACTAATATCTTAGGACCCGATTTTTTGCTAATAAAAATCCTACCAAATGTTTGGGATGCCATCTATGAATTTTGTTATCTCCCACTCTATTTTTGTTTGCCCCCAATGTGATCGAGTAGATTTGTTCCCACACGCAGATCTTCGCGTTTCCACATTGCAGTTGTCATTGAGAGCCAAATCTGAATAAACCATACTGTAGCCGTGCACAAGCTCGACATTACTTATAACCTAATTAGCATTGTATAGTGTAATTAAAATGATCATGACCAGTATGCGAGGCGAGTCGTTACACGTCATTTCCGCATTAGCTAGTTTTTTGATGCCCAGAACTTTCCCTTTCCCAATCATTTGATCCGCACTTTACACACCTTGAGACCGTTCGAATTCCTTTCTGTAGTTCCACAACATGGGTTCTGTCTGGATGAAATGTACGCGTGAGTGTATGGTGTTTAACATCTTCACTTCTCTCGTGCAGCAATTGTATGTAGAGATCGTCGATTTCGCGCCCCGGGTTTGGTTACCTGAGGAATGCTTGCTTCAGTTGTCGTGGAATGGAAGACGATTGTGAGGAATCCATACTCTTCATTCCCATGTAGGCTCCAAACTTGGGTTATTATTCTTTAGCAAGCAGGGAGTATTTACGAAATTTCTGCGACATCTATGCTTTTTTCCTTCATGTTGCTTCAAACTCCTTATCTCTTCATATCGACAAAAGCTGTCATCTGGAACACACAACTGATGAGTACAGCAGAAGAAATTTAGTGCAATGACTTTGTTTCTGCATGATGTTTGATCTGGCTTAGTCAACTACAGATTTTACATTTAAACTAAGAAGATTTCGCAGAAAACAACATCAGAAAGCTTCTAGCAGCAACTTCTCGTTATCTAGAATCGGATCCCTAATTTTGTGTTACCTCATAATATGACAGGGCATTGCTGAAAACGGATTTGTTTCAAGCAGATTGCTCATTTCACTCGATGACAGTTTCTTGATCATATCCTTCTCTGTATCTTTTCATATCTTTATATTTTCTATATTTCTCTATATATCTATGTATTTTTCTATTTTTTCTTTCTTTATTTATTTTAGTTTATTTTCATTTTTTATTTTTGTACTATTTATAATTGTTTTATTTTTTATTACTATTTTCATATGATTTATATTTTTATATTTTTTATTTTATTCTTTACTTTATTTTATTTTTTCTATTGTGTTCTTTCTATATCTATATATTTCTTTCAATAATTTCTGTAGTTCTTTCTATATCTTTCTCTGCAAATCGGACTGTTGCCAAAAGACTGCGATATGTTGAAGAATGATTTAGTACCTTGGACAAAATAGGAACACTGCCGTCATGTTTACCGCAGAAAAATGTTTCGACGGAGACCGTGCATTGACCGATTACCTCACATTGCAAAGTCGTCAGGCCGCATTTTGAGGAACTGATCTGGGCCACTATACCACAGTCGCAGTAAAATCTCTGATATTACTCCATCGGATTAGCATCTTTTCCAAGCTCTGGAGCAGCTTCTGTATCACAAAAATTAAAAAACTACAGTAAGCTCAAAAGTGACCTCATCAACTTCGTTGCACGATATCCTCTTCTTTTTGGAAGAAAAGCATTTGATCTCTTCCCAGCAACCGGTTGCGTATCACTGCTCACGATAGTGATTATGTTGCTAGTTGATTGATTTCTTTGAATAACTGACAACTGAATCAACAAACTTTAGCGCCAGGCGGGACTAGAACCCGCACCTCACTCTTTCTGGGAATGCGTGCTCTATCCGTTACACTACTGACGCCCATTTTGCACATCGCTCTTTCTACGCTACAGCGCACCGATCTGTCAGCCGCCAGCCGTCAATGGCCTCGCCCAGGTAGTCGGTCTCGATATTGAACCCAGTCATGCTGACAGCTATTGGGTTTTATAGCTCAAATGAAATTGCTTTTATTTGGCCGCTTCTAGTCCCGCCTGGCGCTAAATTTTTGCACATCACTCTATAACACTGAGTATGTATCTAGAACAATTTTTGCACATCACTCTATAACACTGAGTATGTATCTAGAACATCATACCACCGCAAAAAAGCGGGTTAAATAAAAACAATTTCAATCGAATTAACAAAAGTGCCGAAATGCGAAGGAACTCATAGGTCAACCCGATATATTCAGAAAAGCCTGCTTTGATCTGACGTCGGCATACGTAGTTAGTCATTTTCTTGCATTATTAGTCTGAAATGAGGTTACTTACAAGTATTATTCGACGAGTATCTCCTCATCTCTCTCTTTAGTGTCGATTAATTCGATGCGATGGTGTACACATAGATGTTCATTCCTGTTATGTGGATGTTGGTTAAACTATGGAGTAGAATCCAGAGAGTGCCAGAAAATTCAGAATTGAATTAATTCCATATACCGGATAAACGACGAATAATGACTTATTCCTCCCATGGTCTTCGCCCCCATATCATTTGTGGTCGATAGGAAATCATTCGAATTATGAGGTGAAGTGAGGGGTTGTAAAATTGATCATGAAGTCATTACCGTCTTCTCCGGCAGTTTCAAAATTAATCCTTTGAAGGTCACCTGTCCCGAGAGTGTTAAAATAGCTTAGCCTTGTCAACTATCCCTTAAATTCACTAGAGCAAGCACTCAGATTTTACCAGTGGTTTTGTTTTCACAGCGTACTAACACTTCCTTAAAATAAATATAATAAATCCAAATAAATCTCTCGCATAGGAGCATTCAGAATCTCTTGAACGACTACATTCATATTTACCACTTTGGATATTTTCCATGAGACAAAAGGCAGCTAGCTCTTCATGCAGATCGCCAATTTACAAGATCAAATGTTTTTATCTTTTTTTTGTGCTAACCATCTTCCATTGTGGATATGAGCAACATCTATAAAAACGAACACATTCATTGGCATGAATTTTGACCACCCAAAATGTAAATGCCTCAACATGGGATTTGGTCACTTTTCGACAAGCGAATGAGTGAATTTTTAGCTGAAACTTCAGAAAGACGGTGGTGTAATATCAGTTCCGGCTACTATTCCAAATCTTATAATGACAATTATTTCACAACAGGATTTCAGCCTACAAAAAATTTTATGGGAACTTCTCAGTTACTTTCCAAATAGAACAGTAAGCACAAATTGATTACATTGTGCATTTCAATATAATTGTCCAACACCCATATCGTCGTTAGTTTATTGCTAGTGTACTTCCGCAATTACATCGATTAGATCAGAATGTTTGTTTCAATATTATCACAGTTCACTTTCAATTTCAGCTGACAGTGACCGTTACCGTGTACAAATACGAACCAAACGGACGCGATCTTAACAATCGAAGCGCTCTGTCCACAACATTTTGCCACATCGACACCGGCCAATTAGCCATGATGATGTTCGTAGTCTGTATAGAATTTTTCTCCTATAAAACGAAGTTGTACAAATAAGGAAGCTGTCCAAACCGTGAGAGTTCCTGAGAGGAACAAGTGTTTGTCGTCGATAGCCGTTGCAACCGCCTGACATTTCGGAGCCGCTTCCGCCCCCGCCACCACACCCGGGCCGTTGGGGGCAAATTCCCGTCACCGTGCTACCGACCGTCAATACAGCTTTCCATCGCAACCTCTGCAAGAAACTATAAGTCTCAGAAACACTTCTTCTTCTGTACAATAGAACAAACATTGTTTACAACAACCTATCACATCATCAACCTCACTATAACACACTGTATACTATATCATTCTCAAAATAAAATATGTGTAACATTCAAAACGATACTGTCGATTTAAAGATTTTGATGTTATGGCTCTATGTTAGTCTTTCTCAAACTTTGAGGTATTTTATAATAAGTTTATGGAAAATATCTTTGTTTGCAAAAAAAAAATCGAATCTCTGCTTTTCGAATGCCCCTTGTAGTTCTGATTAAAATCTGCTAAATGGATGTTCAACACTGATGACTTACGGTCATCTCTTGGTTTCTCGAACATCGAACATAGCAGTGGTTCGTAAGTGGTATTAACTTGAAGTTGACCCAGAATGTTGGAGATCACAAAATCAGGTAAGAGTGCTCTCCGACCTTCGATTTCGAGAACATCGATGACCTAAAAAGTAAATCTTCTTCACTATTTCGAAGAGTGGATTGGAAGTATTTTCATTTGGCATAAGTAAAGCTTTGCAAGTGAAGTAAGCTTCAGGAGGCTGAAGGTTTGTGGAAAAAAGGCGGCTCATCTCTTACGTCTTTTCAGAGTTCACGAAGAAGAATGAAATGCCTAAGCTGTAAACTCACTGTTTGCATTGCAAAACGCTGTGCAAGTGCCTGAACAGCTTCCTTGCTAGTTGCAATACCAGGGAATAGGGTAGAGATTACGTTATTATCTGTGTAAACCGCGATAATAGGTAAGTTGCTGGGCCCGCTGGCAGTGAAGGTCCTAGTGCTCGCTGCAACGATATTTCATAGTTTTTGTAGTGAATGGTTTCAAATTAAATTACTAAGTACTTCGAAAATCGGCTCTTCTCGTCATTACCATTCAATAGCACTTTCTTTCACAGTTTAGCTAATACCACGTGGTTGAAAAATAGACTTTATTCGTCCGATATTTCGACGTCTTCGTTTCTTCAGAGCCGATAGTTCGAGTCGATCGTTCACAAATATTCGTTTTCGTTGTCGTTCAAGTCGACTCCTTTTTGGTGGAGCACCGCCCGAATGGAAAACCTCACTCGGCAATGTTCATTGATGTAGAGATATTTTTATAAATAATGTTTCTCTATCGAATGTTCTAGAAATCTCGTTCGTGAACATCGATCTTTTCTGAGAACTGTTCCAAGCCTTTTCAAGGTTTATCATGTAACTGGTTGATGTACATTTCGCAATCTTTCAGAATATGTCGATGCTCTCAAGTGATATTCTTGAACAGCAGATTGAAGATGAATATTATATAACCGATGCATGCCATCGACTTTGAAAAGGTTCAGAATTTCCGTTGTCAAGTCCTGCCATGTTGTCATTTAAACCACTATCAACCTGTAACTAACGCTGGCAACTTGTACAGCAACCATCTTGTAACACATAACATCGCTAAGTGAAATTTTTCATTCAAGCGGTGTTGCTCTGAAGAAAATTGGACGTGCACGAACAACGAAGACGAAGACCACAACGAGGGCGAACGACAGTGGGCAATCAAATCTAATCATGGGCTCCGAGAAGACGAAAACTCCGAAACTGTAAGCTCATTAGAGTTCATTTATAAACTCCTGGTATTAGCTAAATCATAAGAGTCACTGCATTGGAAAACTTCTTAGTTTTACCTTTCCTCTCATATAGAACTTCTTATATAGAATTAAAAACCGTGCCCTAAGCAGCGCAGACTGCGACAACAATTAAGCAGTGATGGAGTGCTAGGCATGCTCATTCTGATTAGGGTTCTTAACAATCTAAGAATGGGAATGTTTGTAGCTCCATAACAATTCCTTTTCATTACTTTGACCTCCAGGAATCACTCCACATCCAAACACGGTTGAGATTGAGACCAGCAACAAAATCATAAGTGGAGCGCTCGAAGGTCCTGCCTTGTTTGTAAGAATAATCATTTTCCTAAAATAGATCAAGTATTATAGACTCAGCTAAGACTAATGTTTACATCTTTTGTGTCAGATCATCCACGAGATTATAACAGATTCGGCACTCGGCACCTACACGAGCGGTGACGACGCCTTGGCTAATCTTCGAGTTTTTGTGGTTTTTTTTCAAGTGATTCAAAGAATCTCTAACTCGCTTAATTCAGAACAAAATCTTCAAAAGCGTATTTCGTGACGCACGTGTGCTATTGCGATGCTCAAAAACCAGTTGTCGAGGTGAGAAAATCTCTGCCAAATCTTGAATGAAAATGGAGTGCATGGGAAGACAAGTTAGAGGAAAATTCCAGTGAATGCGCCAATTTCTCAAGTTATTCGACTTATATTCGGCTCCCGCCTCCTTATTTCTAATGCTTCTACAATCGACAAAGCGCCTGAATCACAACTGCAGTTCTGAGAAAAAGTCTTCCAAAGAAGATATCGATTGATAAAAGCGAAGCACAATTCTCATTGCAAAGCTTTTTCGGTAACAAATTTCTAAACAAAAACTGCGTTTGTGAAACTTTGATGTTCTTGTTAGCCTCTCACATTTAGCACGCTCATAAATTATGAGTTTGAACGGAGTGGTCAACTGATAGCCAATTGAGTAGATCTATAGAATTCAACAGTATGGCTGAGAAATGGGCGTGTAATTAGATGTTACCAGAAATCCACTAATATGAGGATGTTAACGGGAAATCGTGTCAGGATGGATCTTGGATTAAACAGCTGCATGAAGGCATCAAATGCTGCAGTGAGATAAGGAAATAATTTCACTTTGTTGAAATCGTCAATGTATCGAAATGGGAAAGCACAGTGGAAGATGTTTGAGAACGTAGGTTATGTAATGCTAAGCAGACGCTACCCTGTTCATCTTTTCGAACGTTTCAAGGTAGATGTTTACAGAATGCCGCTTTTGCGCAATTTCCGCACGAAGTTTAGGCAAAACAAAATTTGTCATTATACATTTCATAAAGTGAAATCCGTTTCTTTGTGATCTCTCCGTTTCTGTAATTGCTGCGGAGCATACGGTGCCTAGATTCTGAATTTTGACAAGCTTCCCACTGACCGCTGCATCTTCAACGAATTATCTGGTTGAAAAGAAAGTTCTAGGGCACTTGTAAGAACTCGAAAATTCTTGCAATTTCCAAACAAAACTTTAATTACACATTAATTACATTAATTAACATTAGTAACTATCATCAAAATAAAGGTAATTGCTTTCTACGACTTTCTGCCGTCGGTCCGCCAAATTACGGATCTTTCGAAGTCGTAATTTCTTCACATCGAGTTAAGGAACTTTTGCCATGCATCTTCAGCTTCATCAAACGACTCAAATTTTATCGGACGTCCTCAACGAAGCTTGTCTTTGAGTTCACGATCTCCGAAATTAGAACGTTGAATTAACCGTGATTTCATCGAGTCTAGCTCGATGTGAAGACCCTTTCTTCAATTATGACGCAATAAAACACGAAGTGCGATTATGGGGTTAGACAGGTCGGAGGCTTGCAAGAAGTAAAAATAAAGACTAATTATATCTAGGCTCATAGCGGGAAAATCCCACAACAGAAAGTGTACTATTTCCATGATATGCGTAGGAGTTTTCCCATGTCATCGCAGTGCCCCAAAACTTTTTTTCCAACCGTAGTAGGAAATATTTCGAGATAGCATCCTCTGGCTGTGAAGTCTCATCCCAATAGTAATACGACATAGTGTTCGAAGCAGAAAGTGTAACTCATTTCCAAAGTGCCTGCGAAAAGTCTACGACCTGGAATGTAATGAATTTTGTTTCAACTATTTCGCGAATGACAAATCGAAAGCGCGCCGTCAGCGCTGTATTATCGTAGACCCTGTTTATGAGTTTTACAAGCCGTCATTGGAGCTGAATAAGCTAATGCGTTTACAGCCGTTTCGTATTTTCAGACTTCCGTGTCCCTTTGCTTGAATTGCTGAACAACGAACAATTTTGCTACGGTGTTCTTCCTGGATTTTTGATGCGATTTTGTTATTAATCCGCGAGTTTTAAAACGTTTTTTTGCGTGGAATGCCATCATCTGTATAATCTGTTGTCTCGCTGATCGTCGAGTGGCAAGAGTGGAACTTTCCATATTCTCCTAATACGTCATTTCATCATTTCGGAAATTTTTCATAAGATAAGAAGCAACACTTCATGCAAATCGCGTATTTAAATAATTAGATGCTTTCGTCTTTGTATCTACTCACCAACTTCAATTGTGGATATGAGTAACATCTATAGAAGCGAACACATTCTTTTTCATCAATTTCAGTACCCAAAATGTGAATGTCTGAGCATGGGATTTGGTCACTTTTCGATAGGCGAGTGAGTGAATATTTGCTGAAACTCGAGAGCGACGCTGCTGTAAAATCAATTCCAGCTCCCTCATAATATTGTTTGTTTTACAGCAGAAATTCAGCGTATTAAAACGCATGTCGGACTTCTAAGTTCCTTTTCAAATAAAGTACTAAGCACAAATTCATCACATTGTGCATTTCAAAATAATTCACTGCTTCACTCTGATTGTTCAACACCCATATGGCTGCTAGTTTATTGATAGTCTACTGCCACAATGAACATCGATTAGATTAAAATGACTGCCTTAATAATATCACAGTTCACTTTCAATTTCAGCTGACAGTGACCGTTACCGTGTACAAATGCGCGCCAAACGGACCCGATCTTAACAGTCGAAGCGCTCTATCCACAACATCTTGCCACATCGACCTCGACCAATTAGCCATGATGATGTTCGTAGTCTACAGAGAATTTTCTCTTTATAAAACGATGTTGTACAAATAAGAAAGCCGTTCACCGTGAGAGTTCCTGAGAGCGACAAGTGTTTCGCATCGATAGGCGTTGCAACCATCGCACACGGCGTACCCCCAGCACCCCCCGGCCGGGCCGGCACACCCGCCATTGCGGGGCAAATTCCCGTCACCGTGCCATCGACGAAAATACATCTTTTCGTCGCATCCTCTGCAAGAATCTATAGGTCTCAGAAGCACTTCTTTTGTACTATAGAAAAAATCAAAACAATGCTCGACACTACTTTTCTTTTACTCTTCATTACATACAAACCTTCACATATTAACTCATTAAATACTATATCATTCTCAAAATAAAATACGTGTAACATTTGAAAAGATATTCTCAATTCAAGAGTTTTCGATGTTATGGCTCTATGACAGTTATCCTCAAACTCTGAGATATTTCATATGGCTCTGCTTTTGGAATGCCCTTCTAGTTCGTTTTGGAATTCGTTAAATGAACGTACACTACTGGAGACTTACGCAGTACCACTGGTGGCTTCAAGTCCTGACATTGCAATGGCTCGTAAGTGGTATTAACTTGAAGTTGACCCAGAATGTTGGAGATCACAAAGTCAGGTAGGAGTGCTCTACGACCTTCAATTTCGAGAACATCGACGACCTAAAAAGTAAATCCTCTTCACTACTACAAAAAGAGGATTTGAAATCTTTTCATTTGGCATAAGTAAAGCTCCGCAAGTGAAGTAAGCCTCAAGAGGCTGAAGGTCTGTGAAAAAAATGCGGTTCATCTCTTAAGTCTTTTCGGAATACACGAAAAAGAATGAAATGCCTAAGTTGTAAACTCACTGTTTGCATTGCAAAACGTTGTGCTAGTGCCTGAACAGCTTCCTTGCTAGTTGCAATACCAGGGACTATGGCAGAGACTGCACTGTTCTCTGTGTAAACCGCTATAATAGGTAAATTGCTGGGACCACTAGCAATGAAGGTCCTAGTGCTCGCTGCAACGAAATTTCATAGTTTTTGTAGTGAATGGTTGTGAATTAAATTATTAAGTACTTCAAAAACCGGCTCTCCTCGTCATTACCATTCAATGACACTTTCTTTTAAAATTTAGCTAATGCCATGTGGTTGAAAAATAAATTTTGTTTTGCCGATAATTCGAGTCGATCATTTACAATTATTCGTTTTCGTTCTTGTTCAAGTCGACTCCTTTTTGGTGAAGCACCGCCCGAATGGAAAACCTCACTCGGCAATGTTCATTGATATAGAACTGTTCTAGTAAATCATGTTTCTCGACCGACTATTTTAGAAATCTCGTTTGAGGACATTGATCTATACTGAGAGCTGTTTCAAGCCTTTTTAAGGTTTCGCATATCACTGGCTTATGTACATTTTGACAATCTTTCACAATACATCGATGCTCTGAAGTGACATTTTTAAAATGCAGATTGAAGATGAATATTTGTATAGTCGATGACAACCGCATCCCATCGACTTTGAAAAGGCTCAGACAACATTGTCAAGTTCTGGCATTTGTCATTTAAACCAAACAACGCAGGTAACTTGTATGGCAGTCATCTTGCATACGATAACATCGCTAAGTGAAATTCTTCATTCAAGAGATCTTCCTTTGGAGAAAACTGGACGTGCACAACAACGAAGGCGAAGACCTCAACGAGGGCGAGCGACAGCGGACAATCGATTCTAATCATGGGCTCCGAGAAGACGAAGACTCAACGTTAGCCCATTACAGTTGATTTATAAACTCCTGGTGTTAGCTAAATCATAAAAGTCACTACTGCATTGAAAACTCCTTAGTTTTATCTTTGTTCTTATATAGAACTGCTTACATAGAATTAAAAACCCTGCCTATAGCGCAGAGTGCGACAACAATAAAGCAATGATGGAGTGCTAGGAATGTTTATTCTAATTAGAGTTCTTAACCATCTAAGAACGGGAATACTAGTAGCTTCATAACAAGTCGTATTCATTACTTTGCCCTCCAGGAATCACTCCACATCCAAACACGGTTGAGACTGAGACTAGCAAGAAAATCATTACTGGAGCGCTCGAAGATCCTGTCTTGTTTGTGAGAATAATCATTTTCCTAAAATAGAATAAGTATTACAAACTCAACTAAGACTAATGTCTACATCTTTTGTGTCAGATCATCCACGAGATAGCAACATATTCGGCACTCGGCACCTAGACGAGGATGACGTCGCCTTGGCTTACCTTTGATTTTTTCTGGTTTTCTCAAGTGCTTCAGGGGATCTTCAACTCGATTATTTCAGAACAAAATCATTGAAAGCGTATTTCGTGACACATTGTGCCAATGTGATGCTCAAAAAACCAGTTATCGAGGTGAGAAGATCTCTGTCAAATCGTGAATGAAAATGGACTGCGTGGGAGCGACAAGTTAAAGAAAAATTCCACTGAATGCGCCAATTTCTCAACTTGCACGGCTTATATTCGGCTCCCGCCTTCATAGTTCTGATGCTGCGACAATCGAGAAAGCGCCTGAATCATAACTGCAATTCAGAGAAAAAGTCTTCCAAAGAAGATATCTATTAACAAAAACGAAGTGCACTTCTCATTGCAAAAAATTTCGGTAGCAAATTTCTAAGCAAAAACTGGGTTTGTGAAACTTTGCTGTTCCTGTTAACCTCTCACATTTAGCACGCTCATAAATTGTAATTTTAACGGAGTTGTCAACTGATAGCCAAATTAAGCAGTTCTATAGAATTTCGATAGTATGGTTGAGAAATAGGAGCGCAATTATGTTACCATAATCCACCAATATGAGGATGTTGACGGAAAATCGTGTCAGGATTGGATCTTGGACTGAACAGCTGCATGAAGGCATCAAATGCTGCAGTGAGATAGTGGAATCGCCAGTGTATGGAAATGGGGAAGCACAGTGGACGATGTTTGAGAACGCAGGTTATGTAATGCTAAACAGGTGCTATCCTGTTCATCTTTTCAAACGTTTCAAGGTAGATGTTTACAAACGCCTTCCTTCCGCAATTTTTGGACGATGTACAGGCAAAACAAAATTTGTTACTGTACATTTCACAAAGTGACATCTTATTTCTTTGCGTAGTGGTTACAATATCTTTAGTGATCTCTCTATTTCACGAATGTTTCTGAAAAACCGTTTGGAATGTTTGAATTATTCTTCACTGCACTAAGTGATCAATACGACTCAATCAGTTTTCGAGGCTAGAAATTCTGAAGATGTCTACCCACAATAACGCTTCAAGGCAGAAAGTGCTGTGTTACACAGAAAAATACAACAAAACTTGATGCCATTCCGACATTTACCCAGTTGGACAATAGAATTACACGTCCTCATGTTCACTGAATTGCTGCGCAGCATGCGGTGACCCAGCTTCTGAATTTTGAAGAGCTCTGTACTGACCGCTGCATCTTCAAAAAATTATGGGGCTGGTAAGAAAGTTTTGAGGTACTTAAAAAAGTCGAAAATTCATGCAACAATTCGGGAAAGCAACGATAGTTATTCTTTGAAATAAAGGCAATCGTTTTTTACGACTTACTGCCGTCGGTCCGCCAAGTATTGAATCTCGTCGAAGTCGAAAATTCCTTCGACTTCGATTCAAAGAACTCTTGACATGCATCTTCAGCTCCATAGGGCTAATTTAACTCTGTTGGACGTCTCGAACAAGGCTTGTTTTTGAGATCACGATCTCCGGAATTAGAGCTTTGAAACCACCGTTCAGCAGCAGATATGTTTGTTATGCCCCCTCTAAAGTTCGTTGATTTTTACCGACTGTAGCTCGATATGAAAGGCCCTATCTCCAATGATGGCGCAATAAAACAAGAATTGCGATTATATCTTTAGATAGGGTGGAGGTTTGAAACAAAGTAAAGTCGAATAATATCTAGGCCCATAGCGGGAGAATCCCACATCAGAAGGTGTAATATTTCCATGACAAGCAAGCGAGTTATTCCATGCTTATTGAAGTGCCCCAGAACTTCTTAACCCACCGTAGTATGAAATATTTTGAGTTATCATCCTTTTGCTATGGAAGCTCCATTCTAGTAGTAAATGACATAGTGTTTGAAGCAGAAAGTTTTACCCATTTCCAAAGTATTTTTGAAAATTTTCGACTTAGAATGCAATGAATTTTGTTTCAACTATTTCGCGAATAACAATTTGAAAACACCGTCAGCGCTGTATTATCATAGACCGTGTTTATGAGTTTTACAAGCCGTGAGAGAAGCTGAATAAGCTATTGCGTTTACAGCCGTATCGTGTTTTGAGACTTCCGTGTCGTTTCGGCTGATTGCCGAGCAACGAACAATTACCTTACAGTATTCTTCTTGATCTTCAATACGATTTCATCATAAATACGCGAATTTCAAGACGTTTTTTCTGTGTGGAATGCCATCACCTGCATAATCTGCTGTCTCGCTGATCGCCGATTGGCTAGAGCGGAGCTTTCCATATTTTCCTAATACTTCAAACAGCCTCAGTAAGTCTTCCTCACTGAAAGGATTGCTTTGACATAATGTCCTTCTTGTAGGCTGTTTGTGAAAAAGTTACAACGTATCAGGTGGCCAAACATTTCAAAATTCTCCCGGTTTACGTCTATCGTCCATTTGCTGTCGTCCGGCCTACTATATGTCCAGCCTAAGGATGGCTGACATCCTGGGGTGCAGAACGGCGCCTCAATGTCCAACCGTTGCCACAGGTCAGACTTTCGGATCGCTTTTCCCATTTGTAGGAACGGAACACTCTCTGCATCGACCTTTCGTTTCCGCGTTTTAACTCCAAATGATCTTACATACTGCGCACGTAGCGATTAGTCTTCTGGATTATTTGTGGATTCAACGGTAATCGCTGGTCGAAAGTTCGATATGGAGTTGCATGTTCTTTGCTTTTTTTCTACAACGTCAAGGTTTCAAACCCTCTCCAAATGGCTTGCTTACTCTTGCTCTGCTCTAAATCCTAGTTTTTCATCATATTCACTTTGCGAACTGAACAGACGTAAGCGAACCTTACAGCGATATTGATTTTGTTAAGGGTGAATAGGCATTCAAAACCAATGCGTTCTTCGTAAACATCGTTCTTGTAAAACTTCATCGGAAACCTATTTTTCCAGAAATGTTTTCAAAATCGGTCAACGTTGGTCCAGCATGGCTGACATGAGGTCAGTGGGAAAACAACTGTGGTTCATATAGGAAATCCCAATTCATTATAATTAGGCTCAGACACATCGTATTCATTGAAAATAGGAACTGTTGCAGTCAAATATATTAGCCGCTGAGAATTAATTTTGTTGGTTTCTGTTGCATTAAAATTGATGCTTCGGGATACGACGGACTCTTGGAAAGAGTTTTCTGCGTCCTGTTGTTTGGGCGTGCGTCTTCTCTGCAATGAGATGTCGAGGCGCTTGAAGAAGTGATAGTTGGAAGGCTGCGAAGTTTCTTCGTCCTATATAGTCTATAGTGTTGATTGTAGTGGTCTTTCTTCTGTCTGACCCATTCGTGATAGCGTATATCCCTGCTGATCCCCTATTGAAAGCCTCTCCTATTAGACACAAACGTTTCCATAACGTTTTCCTAATCAATCGAAAGCTCAAATGCTGGCACCTTAAATAATGTGCTACGGTTTTGAAAAAGCCTCCTTATTGTATTGTAGCCTCATAAGTGGAATTATGTTTCGCACTCGATTTGATTTGCTTGCTCAATTTGGATCTGCAGACGGCTTTTTGCTATGTTTTGGGAAATTTTTCAGAACGACATAAGAGCGAAAAGAAGATTACGTTTTGAATTCAGAGTAGTTTTTCAGTCACTTGAACATCGCATAAGGATTATCGGTCCTTGTAAGTAAATTTTTTATGTTAGAGGCACCTAATAACTACAAAGAGATAAAATATCACATAGGGAACTTTTATACAGGTACTTTCAGTGAATGAGGTGAGCCGGACACGTGATGTGCTTCAACGACAACCGATGAGAGAGTCGTTACCGACTGGATTCCTCGGGATATAAAGCGCTCTACAGGAAGAGCACCGAGCCGTTGGTCCGATTTCTTCACGAAAAGCCTAGATGAAAGTTATGATGCTCAGCGAATTCCAAGAGCGAAGAAGATCTACTGGACTACGCTTGCACACAATTGTGTAAATGGAAATGTTGCTGGTCATCGCTCGAGCCACCAAAAAATCGACATTTTTTACTTGAGAAATACACAATCCTGCAAAAAGGAACTCATTTTCAACAGTTCTCAAGGAGTTTTTTTCTAGTTTACCTTCGTTTTTGTAATCATTTGATAGCTCAATAAATATTGATTCTAATAGGAAGTTTGTTTCATGAAAAAATTTTGATTAACGGAAAGATCAAATTTAGTTTGCGGTGTGATCAGCCACGTATTTAGACTTCCCAGAGTGCTTTACTGGCAGTTATACTGTGAAATCTCTAAAAAAACTTTATTGCTACGAAAAAATGGATTACTATTTGAGAAGTTTCCACAAACGTATTACTCTTAGAAAGAACGCCCAGTCATGCTAAACAACTTTACATATCAACATGTGGGCCACGTCTCTCCGATGTTATGCATTCCAGTTCATTTTTCACACTTCTTCAGACGACGTTGTAGTCGAACTAGAGTAATCAAGAGATACATATTCTATAATATTTGGTTTTTAGGAGGAAGTTGCGCGGAGGATTTTTCAGTGCCTAACCGGAGTAAACCATGAAAGATTTGCTCAAAAGTAGGCCTTTTTAGTTAGGAGTATCAACAAAGAAAAGATTTCGCCTAGCTTACGGAGTTCTTAGGAAGTTTTTAAACTTCGCAACGGGTTTTCTTGACAACTGTATAATAGAATCTGGATGATCGGAGCACTTCTCTATCACGAAAAAATGGAATTGTGTGAAGAAAGTTCCAATAAGTATTCGCACTAAGTAAAACGCCCATTTGTCCCAGTAGTCCGTATTTTCTAGCAGAACGGAGACAGTCTTTGAAAATAAACATATTCTCAGCTCTTTTTGTGCTTTTTTATCCGATGTTGAATGTTTTGTATATCACTCATTACTGCTTTATACGCAAACAAGATAGAACAAAATTCATCACATTCTTAATTGGAGAATTCTCACAAGCACTTTGGAAACAAGTGGAGCATTCTACACTAAATACTTCGTCGTTCACATCCGAAGTGAGACTCCCACAGCAAAAGGAACGTTTCCTAAAACAGTTTCAAATTTGCTAGAGGTAAAGCAGTGAAGGGCCTTCGAAATTTGAAATGTAAACAAACGCACTTTACGAGCATTTCAAAGCTGGAGAACGGACGCTACTGTTATTCAATGATGAAAATGACGAGGCTACATTGAATGCAGCCGCTTCTTTTTGTAAGACAGCAATAATAGCTCTAAATCGTTGTTGTGAGCAGAATTTTCCGAATTAATTCTGAATCTGGGATACTTAATAAGTCTAATTAATTATCAAGCCAAACACGTTCGACTCAGTCATCCCAGGTGGCCTTCCACAATTACTGGCACAAATGAGATAAATCACGGGAGAGTTTGTAACCGTTGTACAAGATACTTCTTTACAGAAAATGTACTTTAACAAATCTCATTTGGCATGCATATCGCACAGAAATTGCGGGAAATTGACGATTTTATGTCGCACATCAGAAATAAATGACCAAGCCTAAATCGCTACCTCACCACTTGAAAAATTTGCATGTTCACTGGAACTTCTGTTTAAGTGGTTTTCGTCTCACAGCGCTTGTCAATAGATATAATCAAAAGGAAATTTTCACCTCAGCAACTAATTCTCCCACACTTCAAATTTACGCAGTCTGTCATAAAACGTGTTTTAGTGATTTTTTCGAGTTAAACGAACTGGTAATGCCTCAAGTACCTAGAAAAGTTAGAGAGCTGTCAAGGCGACGTCACCCATGGTATAAGTGCTCTATCCTTTATTACTTTGTGAATGGTCTGACGCGGAAAATATATGAATTGTTTTTCGTCAAGTCTATGAATATTCATACAAGCAGAGCGAGACATTCGGCCGATCCCTTTATGGCTTAGCTATGAAATTCTGAGTACTATTGTTACTAATTTACGAATTTCATCATAGCTGGGGTTTCCTGGAGTTTCATCAATATGTTGATAAACCTTTTAGATCCGATTTCTTATTAAGAAAAACTAAACCACGTTGTTTGAGATTTTATTCAACACTATGCTCTCTCCATTTTACTTTTATTTATCCAAAGTGCGATCACGTTGGAATCGTCCCAAAAGCAGGCTTTCGCGTTTCCGCGCAATGGTTATTCTAAATAGTCTCAAGCCAAATGTTAACAAAGCATATTGTAGTCTTGTACAAGCTCCATAACTGTCTATAACTTTACTAGCATTCACAGAACAGAAGTCAAAAGAAGCGCAAGCAGTGTAAGGGGAGGTCATGATTTGTGGTTTCCAGATTAACTATTTTTTTGATACTCTAAACTTTGCCAGTCACTGATCCCCACTTTAGACACTTTGGAATTGCTCTAGCTCCCTCTTATAGTTGTAAAACGCAGAATCCATTTAGATAGCCCAGACTCGTACGTGTGCGACTTAAGCATTTTTACTCTTTCTCCAGTAATTATCCTTGAAGATGGTTCAATTCATTTTCTGGGTTTGGTTGTGGTCTGAGCATTTGGTAATCCTCTTTGAATGACATACTCGGTGCTTTTTGGGCGTTTTTCAAACGAAATTCCTAGGTTACCTTGCTAGTGCGTTTCTAGGGCTTTGCTGTCACCTGTGCTTGTTGCTTTACAGGAATTTCCTATCACGCAACTAAGACAATGCAAATGCGGGTTGAAGTCATTCAGAATTGCCGTGATTAATTCTAAACAGCAAAGCCAATCATAGTATCGCATTTGAAACAGTATTGACTCAACCTAAATAACATGTTTTGACCTATTAGGCTTAGTGCTATCCATGCGCCTGTTTCGTCCTATTGGAACTCGTCAGTAACACTTTCCTTCGGTTCAGCAGATCTCCTAAGACTAAATAATCCTTTCTTTATTATAACTTTATTTCGAGTGCTTTGTTTAGACTACGCTCAAATTTCAATAAATCCTTTCATTATTATTTGAGCCAACTTGTCATGTGGTCTGGTGAGGGCTCTTGTACGTCCCACACACGTGCTTCGTCCTTACATACTCGTCAGCCGGGCAGAACCCGTCGTCTTTCGATCTTTTTATAATCAGTTCTCTCGGGAGCCTTACACTCCCTATAGATAGTCATCGAAGACGTACGTTTTACCATCTATATCAAATGAAATTTTCACCTAACACAGAGTGTTGCGCACTCCATTGCTCCTTGGCTGGCACTTTTATCATAATTATACCTTTATTTCGGGTGCTTTGTTTAGACCACGCTCAAATTTCAATAAATCCTTTAATTATTGTTTGAGCCAACTTGTCATGTGGTCTGGTAAGGGCTCTTGTATAGCCCGATACACGTGTTTCGTTTTTACAGACTCATCAGTCGGACAGAACCCGTCGTCTTTCGATATTTTATAGTCAGTTCTCTCGGAAGCTCTGCTTCCTTACAGAGAGTCATCGAAGACAAACATTTTACATTCTATGTCAAGCGAAATCCCTAACACAGAGCGTTTGCGCACTCGATTGCTCTTTGGCTGGTATTTTTATCATAATTATCCCTTTATCTAGAAACTTTGTCAATACCAATAAATCTAGGAATAGTGGTGGTCTTACATAGTGGTTTTAATAAAACACTTGAAATAAAGGTTTACTATGATAAAACTACCAGTCAAAGAGCAATCGAGTCCGCAAACACTCTGTGTGAGGTGAACATTTCGCTTGACACAGAGTGTAAAACGTTCGTCTTCGATAACTCTCTGTAAGGGAGCAGAGCTCCCGAGAGAACTGACTATAAGAATATCGAAAGGCGACGGGTTCTGCACGACTGACGAGTCTGTAAAGACGAAACACGTGTATCGGGCTGTACAAGAGCCTTTACCAGACCACTTGACAAGTTGTCTCAAATAATAATGAAAGGATATATCTTCTATGTTTCGTCGCATAGCACAATCAAAGGTTTTCGGTTAAATAGGAGTCCAGTCTTCATCAGAATTGTCCACTAGAAAAATATTCGTCCTAAACACAGCCACTCTCTGTACGCTTTCTGTGTATACCTTAGTCACATATTAAGAATACCAAAAACAGCTGGCACACTGCTGCGTAGCCCGTACAGTCTGCCGATGACCCTCTGGTAACTTTGTTCGACATGGGACATTGGCGTTTTAGCTTCAAAACCATGTTGCTTAGCAGAGTTATTAGAGTTGTAAGAAAACAGTTTGAAATAATACCAGAATAAATTCACATAATTGCAGAACAAAAGATATATTTCCAACAAGCGCCAGTACCAGCAGCACAATTCAGGCCTTAACCGCTTTCCATTAAATCTGTTTACGGGAAAAATTTTCGCGATTCGAAGAAGGTATGGTGCTAGGGTCAGTTCATTCGAGACAGCTTCATTGCAGCTCTACTCTAACGAGATGAATGAGGCCCAGCAACAGTGGCCGCCATAATCCAAACGTTGGAAATGTGCGCTGATGAAACTAAGCTCTTAGCTTACATGATCCTATAAAGGAATTCCAAAGTGAAGGTCACATCGTTAATCTTTAATTTCTTCAGATCTTTTACATCTTATTCTATCTTCAATATCCTTATTTTTTCCTCTTTATCGTTGCATCAGAACCTTGTTATCTATTCTAGTGTAAGCTCATGAAAAAACCAGATATTGATTTTTCACGCGAGGTTAGATTACAGCCAAGACTGACTTTGAATTTTTATTGCAAAAAAAAAACAATACAACAATTCCACTATTTGAATGCACATAATCTCTCGAAGTCATAAGGATTGAAAGCACTAAGATACATCATTTGAAGTTTGCAATCTTCGCTACGAGGTGAAACGAAATCTTATCAAATAAGATTCATATGCCAATAGATAAAAATTCTATGACAATATTATTCAGCATACATTTCTATGAACTCGAAAATTAACTATCCTACAAACAAACTTCATCTAGTGCTCAGAACTTTCAACTACAAATAAGTCCAGAATCGGAGAGTCCAGAGGATCAGATCAAACCCAGCAAAAAGTCCACCTTGTGAGGAAATTCACATTTTTTATAGATATAAATGACGGTTTACTTTGTGGTAATGACTAGTTCAGTTTTCTATTCCGAGTTTAACTGACGAATTGTTAATTTCTTCAAATTGCGCTTATTTTCAGTTCCATGATATTCACATCTTTCGTATTTTGCAAACACTACAAACGGGACTGTTAAAAAAATAAAGAGGTCCATGAAGCGCATCAGCCTTACAGCCATGTGTTGTACTTCCCATGTTCCATATTTGACTTCAGTGAGCTAATCAAAAGGGTTTGCATGATGTGGCTCAATATAAACGCCATCTATTCTCAGTGGTTCATAATATGCTGATCAAACCTCTGAGAGTAAAAATCGCAAACCACGTCAACAGAAGATGACCGAAGGATTAGATTGGAATGAGAAGTTTTCACGTTAATGATTTCAAATACATATCCCTATGACCTCGAACGAGGTGGAGACCACGGATACATACTAATCAAAAACGATCCGCGCTGTGGGAGTAACTTCTTTTGCTCGAAGATAACGTTCAGTGTTAAACTGTTACTCTTGTTCATTTTGATATTATAGCTTTTATACATCATATTTTGCCGATATTTCAACACTTTATTGCTTCCTGAGCTGTTCAAACCTCTTCTATCATCTCACACTTTCCACTAAGGCACTTATGCTTGCGTACACGTTATATTTGCATTTCGTTTAGCCGATGACACAAACAGGATAAAGCAATACTCTTTGATACATATTTTGTCGTTGATTCTCGAGTAGAGCGGTAGGATGATGGTCTCATGAACGTTGCCAAAGGGGTAATGTTTGTTCCAGAACAAATTCTTTTCCCTATATTTTCGTTATTTGACATTTTCTGAAATACAAAACTCCTTCTCTTGACAAATGTCGTTGTTGTACGTTAATCTTGAACCGAAGTGCCGTTCAGTCAATGGAATGCTATTATACTAGGGATGCCACGACTGCGCAAATGTTGTAAGACCAATTTTCAACACTTTAGGAATTGTCACAGTGCTAAGAAAAACATCGAATGCCATCCCGTATTTACTCTGTAACTGGTTTGATTACAAAACCGTCAGCCATCATCCATCATAGTGCGCATTTCCTCTCATTCTCGTGTGGCAGCTCTTCACTTTTTGTGTTAACAACACTTTGATAATGCTCTAGATAGAAACCTCGCAAAATCTGCAAAAGAGAAGTTTACAAATTAGTTATCAGTCGCTGTCCTGAAAACCCTATAATCCTACGCGTAATTAGCTAAACACCATTAAACAGATGTGAAAATTGGATTCTCACCTATATCACAAAACCGACAACTATTCCGCCTTCAACCTGCTTTCAACACGTCTTCAAGTTAGCGTGAAAACCAAATTCGGATAAAGTTGACAAAGACAAAATATAATTTGTACAGATCTTACAATGGCGCCGAGAAAAGGAAGGCAAAACTATGGTGGTGATACATCAACGCAAATGTCCAACAAATTGGCATCTGTTGTCGAGGTGTTCTTTTTCGAAAAAGAAAAAAAAACCAAGTCAGATACATTGAGTAGAGCTGGACTGACAAATGAAAAGGTGAAATTTTCATCACTAAATCACTGGTCAAGGTAAGAAAAAAATAACTCCAATACTGGGAACTGGCACGTTAGGGTGGATCTACTAACATATACACAGAGATATTGAGGGGTGGGTGGTGGTAGAGTGGTTAGTAATGCTCGGTGTGGAGTTGATTGCGAACGCCCCAGCCTGACTATCTTCGAGTTCCAAAAAAAAATCTGCCCGACCAGTTTCCTACGTCCATGAAGAATGCGAATTCCTCAAGCAAGCGATAAACGCGAGGAGTTACGTTCCCATCGACCGTTTCTAAAGCTCGCTATGAACGTTCAGAATAATATGCTCCAACGTTTTAAGCCATTTCGAGGTTGATACGTCAGCGGCTTACAAATGTTTCGGCGGTATCGCCCGCCGTATCAGAGCCACACGCCCCACTAACCAACCCAACTTGACAAACAGGAAAGAGACGTGGGTTTTGATGATAGCATGTAATTGTGGTTATCACCACTTTAGTCAGTCGATGACTTTTGGGTGATAGTGAATATGCAGATAGTACCTTTCAATCGACTGTTTTAACCTCGTTATAAGCATTCAATATAATCTGTGAGAATGTTTTAAGCTTTTCAGAAGATGATACGTCAGTGGCTTACATACGTTTCGGCGGTATCGGACTAGTGGAGCGTAAGGCTCTGATGAGGAGGGCGATATTGCCGAAATGTACGTGAATATTCGACGTAACAACCTCGGAAAGGCTTAAAATACCTTCACACTTATTTACATCGTTAGCACTATTAGCACAATCCACAGTAAAAACCAGTACCTATGAATGCAGAGCTATATGGACTAATTAAGCTCGTAGAGAACATTCAGTATCCCTTATCTTGTTTCAGATTATCACTGAATGATAGAGTGTTAAAAAAATTTTCAAAAACGAAGAAATTTTTCTACATATTTGCCAGGAATTATTCATAGCTATCCATCCTCTTTCCTTGTCCGGACTTCCTATTTCGAACTGACCTACTTTCTTAATTCTATTGTAACACCACAAACTTAATTCTAATGAAGACTGCCCGTTTTTGCTTCATAAATTTCCACTCTAAATCAACTGTCACTTGGGTTATATAACGAACTCGAAGCTTCACAACGTTAACTCCATCACTCCGCAACTGCAAAAGTGGAAGCGCTAGTTGTTCTTTCATTTACCGGACATCACTTCTACAGTATCCCATATCCTCTTGCATCTTTACTTCATGCAGGAATATTCAAATCTTGAGCTTTTCGTTCACACAGGCACTATCGCCTATTGTGTATGTTATCCACTGACTCTGTTACTCTGAGGAATGCTGATCCTGCTTTAGTTGTCGTGGAGTGAAAGGCAGTCTTATTGAATCCTTATTCTTGATTCCCATGCAGGCTCCAAATTTACGGTTATTATTTTTTAGCAAGCAGGGAGTATTTACGAAATTTCTGCGACATTTATGCTTTTTTCCTTCATGTTGCTTCAAACTCCTTATTTCTTCATATCGGCAGAAGCTGTCATCTGGTACACACAACTGATGATGAAAACCATTCATCTTATGAGTTTAGCAAAAGAAATTCAGTACAATGACTTTGTTTCTGCATGATGTCTGATCTGGCTTAGTCATCTATAGAATTTACTTTGAAACTAAGAAGATTTCGCAGAAAACAGCATCAGAAAGCTTTTAGCAGCAACTTCCCGTAATCTAGAATCGAATCCTTGATTTTGTGTTATCTCATAATATGACAGGGCATTGCTAGAAACGGATTTGTTCATGTAGATTGCTCATTTCACTCGATGACAGTTTTTTAATCACATCCTTCTTTATATCTTTCTATTTCTCTATATTTTCTATATTTCTCTATATCGCTATGTATTTTTCTATTTTTTCTTTATTTATTTATTTTAGTTTATCTTCATTTTTTATTTTTACACTATTTATATTTTTTATTTTTTATTACTATTTTCATATTATTTATATTTTTATATTTTTTATTTTATTTTAATTTTTTTTTTACTTTATTTTGTTTTGTCTATTATCTTTATCTATACTTATATATTTCTTTCAATAATTTCTATAGTTCTTTCTATATCTTTCTCTACAAATCTGACTGTTGCCAAAAGACTATGATAAGTTGAAGAATGATTTAACACGTTGGCAAAATAGGAACATTGCCGTCATGTTATCGTTCGTCATCGAAATGAGATGAGTTATCGCAGAAAAATGTCTCGACGGACACCGTGCACTGACCGACTGCCTCACATTGCAAAGTCGTCAGGCCACATTTTGAAGAACTGGGCTGGGCCACGACACCACAGCCGCAGTAAAATCGCTGATATTACTCCATCGGATTAGCATCTTTTCCAAGCTCTGGAGCAGCTCCTGCGTGTCAAAAATTCAAAAACTACAGTAAGCTCAAAAGTGAGCCAACATGTCATGTCAAATAATAATGAAAAGATCTATTGAAATTTGAGCGTGGTCTTAATAAAGCACTCGAAGGAAAGGTATAATTATGATAAAAGTACCAGCCAATGAACAATCGAGTGCGCAACACTCTGTGTTAGGTGGATGTTTCACTTGACATAGAGTGTAAAGCGTACGTCGTCGATAACTATATATAAGGAGTGTGACGCTCCCGAGAGAACTGACTATGAAAAGGTCGACAGACGACGGGTTCTGCCCGGCTGATGAGTCTATAAGGACGAAACACGTGCCTCGAACTGTACAAGAACCCTTACCAGACCACATGACATGTTGGCTTAAATAATGATGAAAGGATATACTGAAATTCGAGCGTGGTCTAAACAAAGCACTCGAGATAAAGGTATAATGTCCCCGAGATTGTTAGAACAGCTTAGCCTTGTCAACTATCACTCAAATTCACTAGAACAAGCACTCAGATTTTACCAGTGGTTTTTGTATTCACAGCGTACTAGCACTTACTCAAAATGAATGTAACAAATTCAAACAAATTTCTCGCATAGGAGCATTCAGAATCTCTTGAACGACTACATTCATATTTACCACTTTGGATATTTTCCATGAGACAAAAGGCAGCTAGCTCTTCATGCAGATCGCCAATTTACAAGATCAAATGTTTTTATCTTTTTTTGTGCTAACCATCTTACATTGTGGATATGAGCAACATCTATAAAAACGAACAGATTCATTGGCATGAATTTTGACCATCCAAAATGTGAATGCATGAGCATGGGATTTTGTCACTTTTTCATAGGCAAATGAGTGAATTTTTAGCGGAACTTCAGAGCGACGGTGCCGTAAAATCAATTCCAGCTACTATTCCAAATCTCATAATGACAATTATTTCACAACAGGATTTCAGCCTACAAAAGATGTTTATGGGAACTTCTCAGTTACTTTCCAAATAGAACAGTAAGCACAAATTCATTACATTGTGCATTTCAATATAATTGTCCAACACCCATATCGTCGTTAGTTTATTGCTAGTGTACTTCCACAATAAACATCGATTAGATAAAAAACATTTGTCTCAATAATATCACAGTTCACTTTCAATTTCAGTTGACAGTGACCGTTACTGTGTACAGATGCGCACCGAACGGACCCGATCTTAACAATCGAAGCGCTCTGTCCACAACATTTTGCCACATCGACACCGGCCAATTTGCCATGATGATATTCGTAGTCTACATAGAATTTTTTCTTTATAAAACAAAGTTGTACAAACAAGAAAGCTGTCCAAACCGTGAGAGTTCCTGAGAGGGTCAAGTGTTTGCTGTCGATAGGCGTTGCAACCTTCTGACATCATACCACCCCCTCTTCGCTGCATCATTGGGCAAATTCCCGTCACCGTGCTACCGACGTAAATACAGCTTTCCATCGCAACCTCTGCAAGATAAAGTCTAGAAACTTCTTCTTGCACAATAGACAACTGAAAAAATCAAAACAATGTTGCACACCAATTTTCTTTTACTTTTCAAATTCTACAGACCTTCACCCATTGACACACTGAATACTATCTCATTCCCAAAATAAAATATTTGTAACATTTGAGAAGATATCCCGATTGGAAAGATTCTTATGTTACGGCTCCATGATAGTTTTCCTCAAACTTTGAGATTTTTCTTAATAAGTTTATAGAAAATATCCTCGTTAGCAAAAAAAACTGCAGCTCTACTTTTTGAATGCCCCTTTCTGGTTCGGATTGGAATCTGCTAAATGGATGTCCAACACTGGAAACTTACGATCTTCAACTGGTTTTCTGAAGAACTGACATTGCAATGGTTCGTAAGTGGTATTAACTTGGAGTTGACCCAGAATGTTGGAGATCACAAAATCAGGTAAGAGTGCTCTACGACCTTCAATTTCGAGAACATCGACGACCTAAAAAGTGAATCTTCTTCACTATTTCAAAAAGAGGATTTGAAATCTTTTATTTGGCATAAGTTAAGCTCCGCAAGTGAAGTAAGTTTCAAGAGGCTGAAGGTCTGTGAAAAAAATGCGGTTCATCTCTTAAGTCTTTTCGGAATACACGAAAAAGAATGAAATGCCTAAGTTGTAAACTCACTGTTTGCATTGCAAAACGTTGTGCTAATGACTGAACAGCTTCCTTGCTAGTTGCAATACCAGGGACTATGGCAGAGACTGCACTGTTCTGTGTGTAAACCGCTATAATAGGTAAATTGCTGGGCCCACTAGCAATGAAGGTCCTAGTGCTCGCTGCAACGAAATTTCATAGTTTTTGTAGTGAATGGTTGTAAATTAAATTATTAAGTACTTCAAAACCGGCTCTCCTCGTCATTACCATTCAATGACACTTTCTTTTAAAATTTAGCTAATGCCATGTGGTTGAAAAATAAATTTTGTTTTGCCGATAATCCGAGTCGATCATTTACAATTATTCGTTTTCGTTCTTGTTCAAGTCGACTCCTTTTTGGTGAAGCACCGCCCGAATGGAAAACCTCACTCGGCAATGTTCATTGATATAGAACTGTTCTAGTAAATCATGTTTCTCGACCGACTATTTCAGGAATCTCGTTCGAGAACATTGATCTATTCTGAGAGCTGTTTCAAGCCTTTTCAAGGTTTGGCATGTCAATGGCTTATGTACATTTTGACAATCTTTCACAATACATCGGTGCTCTCAAGTGACATTTTTAAAATGCAGCTTGAAGATGAATATTTGTATAGTCGATGACAACCGCATCCCATCGACTTTGAAAAGGCTCAAACAACATTTCACGTTGTCAAGTCCTGACATGTTATAATTTGAGCCGCTATCAACCTATAACTAATACTGGTAACCTGTATAGCAGTCATCCATGTATACAATAGCATCGCTAAGTGGAATTCTTCATTCAAGAGAATTCCTTTGAGGAAAACTGGACGTGCACAACAACGAAGACGAAGACCTCAGCGAGGGCAAGCGACAGCAGACAATCAAATCTAATCATGGACTCCGAGAAGACGAAGACTCAACGTTAGCCCATTGAAGCTGATTTATAAACTCCTGGTGTTAGCTAAATCATAAAAGTCACTGCATTGAAAACTTCTTAGTTTTATCTTTGTTCTTATATAAAACTGCTTACATAGAATTGAAAACCCTGCCTATAGCGCAGAGTTGCGACAACAATTAGGAAATGATGGAGTGCTAGGAATGTTTATTCTAATTAGAGTTCTTAACCATCTAAGAATGGGAATACTAGTAGCTCCATAACAATTCCTATTCATTACTTTGCCCTCCAGGAATCACTCCACATCCAAACACGCTTGAGATTGATACTAGCAGCGAAATCACGAATGTGTTTGTAGGAATAATCATTTTCCTGAAATAGATCAAGTATTACAGACTGACTTAAAACTAATGTCTACATCTTTTGTGTCAGATCATCCACGAGATAGCAACATATTCGGCACTCGGCACCTAGACGAGGATGACGTCGCCTTGGCATATCTTTGATTTTTTCTGGTTTTCTGAAGTGCTTCAGGGGATCTTCAACTCTGTTGTTTTAGAACAAAATCATTGAAAGCGTATTTAGTGACACATTGTGCCAATGCGATGCTCAAAAAACCAGCTATCGAAGTGAGAAAATCTTTGTCAAATCTTGAATGAAAATGGACTGCGTGGGAGCGACAAGTTAAAGAAAATTCCGGTGAATGCGCCGATTTCTCAACTTGCACGGCTTATATTCGTCTCCCGCCTTCATATTTCTGATGCTGCGACAATCGACAAAGCGCCTGAATCATAACTGCAATTCAGAGAAAAAGTCTTCCAAAGAAGATTCTATTAACAAAACGAAGTGCACTTCTCATTGCAAAAAATTTCGGTAACAAATTTCTAAGCAGAAACTGCGTTTGTGAAACTTTGCTGTTCTTGTTAGCCTCTCACATTTAGCACGCTCACAAATTGTAGTTTCAACGGAGTTGTCAAGTGATAGCCAAATTAAGTAGGTCTATAGAATTTCGATAGTATGGTTCAGAAATAGGAGTGTAATTAGATGTTGCCAAAAATCCGCCAATATGAGGATGTTAACGAAAAATGGTGTCAGGATTGGATGTTGGATTGAACAGCTGCATGAAGGCATCAAATGCTGCAGTGAGATAGGAAAATAATTCACTTCGCTGGAATCGCCTATGTATCGAAATGGGGAAGCACAGTGGACGATGTTTAAGAACGCAGTGTATGTAATGCTAAGCAGACGCCATCCTGTTCATCTTTTCAAACGTTTCAAAGTAGATGTTTACAAACGCCTTCCTTCCGGAATTTTCGCACGATGTACAGGCAAAACAAAATTTGTTACTGTACATTTCACATAGTGATATCTCATTTCCTTGCGTAGTGGTTACAATATCTTTAGTGGTCTCTCTATTTCACGAATGTTTCTGAAAAATCGCTTGGAAAGTTTGCATTTTTCTTCACTACACTAAGTGATCAATACGATTCAATCAATTTTCGAGGCTAGAAGTTCTGAAGATGTCTACCCGCAATAACGCTTCAAGGCAGATAGTGCTGTGTTACAGAGAAAAATACAACAAAATTTGATGCCATTCCGACATTTACCCAGTTGGACAATAGTATTACACGTCCTCATGTTCACTGAATTGCTGCGCAGCATGCGGTGACCTAGCTTCTGAATTTTGAAGAGCTCTCTACTGACGCTGCACCTTCAAAAATTATTGGGCTGGAAAGAAAGTTGTGGGACACTTGAAAAGTCGAAAATTCATGCAACAATTCGGAAAACAGCGATAATTATTCTTTGAAATAAAGGCAATCGTTTTCTACGACTTACTGCCGTCGGTCCGCCAAGTATCGAATCTCGTCGAGGTCGAAAATTCCTTCGACTTCAATTCAAAGAACTCTTGACACGCATCTGCAGCTCCATGAGGCTAATCTAACTTTGTTGGACGTCTCGAACAAGGCTTGTTTTCGAGGTCATGATCTCCGGAATTAGAGCTTTGAAACCACCGTTCACCAGCAGATATGCTTGTTGTGCCCCCTCTAAAGTTCGTTGATTTTTACCGACTGTGGCTCGATATGAAAGATCCTCTCCAATAATGACGCAATAAAGCAAGAATTGAGATTATGTCTTTAGACAGGGCGGAAGGTTTGAAACAGTAAAGTCGAATAATATCTAGGCCCATAGCGGGAGAATCCCACATCAGAAAGTGTAATATTTCCATGATATGCAAGGGAGTTATCCAATGCTTATTGGAGTGCCCCAGAACTTCTTTACCAACCTTAGTATGAAATGTTTTGAGAAATCATCCTATTGCTATGGAGGCCCCATTCTAGTAGTAAATGACATAGTGTTTGAAGCAGAAAGTTTTACTCATTTCCAAAGCATTTTTGAAAAGTCTCCGACTTAGAATGTCATGAATTTTGTTTCAACTATTTCGCGAATGACAATTTGAAAGCACCGTCAGAGCTGCATTATGTTAGACCGTGTTTATGAGTTTTACAAGCTGTGATAGAAGCTGAATAAGCTATTGCGTTTACAGCCGTATCGTGTTTTGGGACTTCCGTGTCGTCTCGGCTTAATTGCCGAGCAACGAACAATTTCGCTACAGTATTGTGTTCCTAGATCATCAATACGATTTTATCATAAATACGCGAACTTCAAGACTTTTTTTGTGTGGAATAACATCACCTGTATAATCTGCTGTCTCGCTGATTGTCGATTGGCTAGAGTGGAGCTATTCATATTCTCCTAATACTTCAAACAGCCTCAGTAAGTCTTCCTCATTGAAAGGATTGCTTGGATATCATGTCCTTCTTGTAGGCTGTTTGTGAAGAAGTTACACCGCATCAGGTGGCCAGACATTTCGAAATTCTCCAGGTTTACGTCTATCGTCCATCTGCTGTCATCCGGCCTATTATGTGTCCAGGCTAAGGATCGCTGACATCTGGGGTGCAGAACGGCGCACTCAATTTCCGACCGTTGCCACAGGTCAGATTTTCGGATCCCTTTTCCCATTTGGAGGAACGGAGCACTCTCTGCATAGAACTTTCGTTTCGGAGTTTTAACTTCAAATGATCTTACATCCTGCGCACGTAGCGACTAGTCTTCTGGATTATTTGTGGAGGCAACGGTAATCGCTGGTCGAAAGTTCGGTATGAAGTTGGATGTTCTTTGCTTTTTTTCTACAACGTCAAGGTTCTCAAACCCTTCCAAATGGCTTGCTTACTCTTGCTCAGCTCTAAATCTTAGTTTTTCACCATATTGACTATGCAAAACTGAGCAGACGTAAGCGAACCTTTCAGCGATATTGATTTTGTTAAGGGTGAATAGGCATTCAAAACCACTCCGCTCTTCATAGACATCACTCTTGTGAAACTTCATCGGAAACCTATTTTTCCAGAAATGTTTTCGAAGTCGGTCAACTTTGGTTCAGCATGGCTGACATGAGGTCATTGGAAAAGTAGCTGCGGTTCTAGACCGCAAATTTCTTATTATTATAACTAGGCTCAGACACATCGTTATCAATGAAAATAGGTACTGTTGCAGTCAAACATTTTAGCCGCTGAGAATTAAGTTTGTTGGATTCTGCTGCATTTAAATTGATGCTTCGGGATACGACGGACTCTTGGAAAGAGTTTCCTGCGTCCTGTTGTTTGGGCGTTTCCCTGCAATGAGATGTCGAGGCGCTTGAAGAAGTGATAATTGGAAGGCTCCGAAGTTTCTTCATCCTATATAGTCTATAGTGTTCATTGTAGTGGTCTTTCTTCTGTCTGACCCATTCGTGATAGCGTGTATCCCTGCTGATCCTCTATTGAAAGCCTCTCTTATTAGACACAAACTTTTCATAACGTTTTCCCAATCAATCGAAAGCTCAAATGCTGGCACCTTAAATAATGTGCTACGGTTTTGAAAAAGCCTCCTTATTGTATTGTAGCTCAAAAGTGGAATTATGTTTCGCACTCGATTTGATTTGCTTGCTCAATTTGGATCTGCAGACGGCTTTTTGCTATGTTTTGGGAAATTTTTCAGAACGACATAAGAGCGAAAAGAAGATTACGTTTTGAATTCAGAGTAGTTTTTCAGTCACTTGAACATCGCATAAGGATTATCGGTCCTTGTGAGTAAATTTTTTATGTTAGAGGCACCTAATAACTACAAAGAGATAGAACATCACATAGGGAACTTCTATACAGGTACTTTCAATGAATGAGGTGAGCCGGACACGTGATGTGCTTCAACGACAACCGATGACAGAGCCGTTACCGACTGGATTCCTCGGGATATAAAGCGCTCTACAGGAAGAGCACCGAGCCGTTGGTCCGATTTCTTCACGAAAAGCCTAGATGAAAGTTATGATGCTCAGCGAATTCCAAGAGCGAAGAAGATCTACTGGACTACGCTTGCACACAATTGTGTAAATGGAAATGTTGCTGGTCATCGCTCGAGCCACCAAAAAAATCGACATTTTTTACTTGAGAAAAACACAATCCTGCAAAAAGGAACTCATTTTCAACAGTTCTCAAGGAGTTTTTTCCTAGTTTACCTACATTTTTGTAATCATGCTGGAGAAATATTGATTCTAATAGGAAGTTTGTTTCATGAAAAGATTTTGATTAACGGGAAGAACAAGTTTTTTACGGTGTGATCAGCCACGTATTTGAACTTCCCAGAGGGCTTTACTGGCAGTTATACTGTGAAATCTCTAGAAAGAACTTCATTGCTACGAAAAAGTGCATTACTATTTAAGGAGCTTTCACGAGCATATTACTAGTAGAAAAAAAGCCCAGTCATGCTAAACAACTTTACATATCAACATGTGGGCTACGTCTCTATGTTATGCCTTCCAGTTCATTTTTCACACTTCCTTAGACGACGTTGTAGTAGAACTAGAGTAATCAAGAGATACATAATCTATAATATTTGGTTCTTGGAAGGAAGTTGCGCGGAGGATTTTTCAGGGCCTAACCGGAGTAAACCATGAAAGATTTACTCACATGTAGACCTTTTTAGTTAGGAGTATCACCAAAGAGAAAAACGCGCCTAGCTTTCGGAGTTCTTAGCAAGTTTTTAAACTTCGCGACTTGCTCGCTTGACAATTGCGTGGTAAATTTTAGATGGTCGGTGCACTCATTATCACGGAAAAATGGAATTGTGTGAAGGAAGTTCCAATAGGTATTCGCACTAAGTAAAACTCCCATTCATCCTAGCAATCCGTATTTTCTAGCAAAGCGGAGACAATTTTCGAAAATAAACATATTTTCATTTTTTGACACGGATCCCGATGTTGAATGTTTTGTATATCACTCATTACTGTTATATACGCAAACAAGATAGATCAAAATTCATCACATTCTTAATCGAAGAATTCTCACAAACAGTTTGGAAACAAGTGGAGCATTCTACACTAAATACTTCGTCGTTCACAACTGAGGTGAGACCCCAACAGCAGAAGAAAGGTTTTCTAGAACATCTTCAAAATTGCTGGAGATACAGTTGTCAGTAAAGGGCTCTTCGAAATTCGAAATGTAAAGAAACTCACTATACAAGCGAATTTAAAGCTGTTGAAGGGACGCTACTTTTAATCAATGACGAAAATGTCGAAACTGCATTGAATGCAACCGTTTCCTCTTGTAAGACAGGAATATTTGCTTGAAATCATTGTTGTGAGCAGAAATTTCTGAATTATTTCTGAATCCAGAATACATTTCAAATCCATTTAATTATTGTCAAGCAAAAGACCTTCAAACCAGACTTTTTGAATGATTTTCCACAATTATTGGCATAAATGAGATAAATCACAGGAGAGTTTGTAACAGTTGTACAAGATACTTCTTTACAGAAAATGTACAAGACAAATCTCGCTTGGCTTGCATATCGCCCAGAAATTGCGGAAAATTGACGATTTTATGTCGCACATCAGAAATAAATGACCAAGCCTAAATCGCTACCTCACCACTTGAAAAATTTGCATGTTCACTGGAATTTTGTTTAAGTGGTCATCACCATACACTTCTCGTTAATAAACAAAAGGAGTTTTCATCTCAGCAACTTATTCTCCCACACTTCGGAATATCAGAGTCTGTCATAAAACGTATGTTTTGAGAGATTTTCTTCGTTAAACGAGTTGTGAAGGATGAACAACTGATGAAGGAAATCATTCATCTTATGAGTTTAGCAGAAGAAATTTAGTGCAACGACTTTGTTTCTGCATGATGTTTGATCTGGCTTAGTCATCTATAGAATTTACTTCGAAACTAAGAAGATTTCGCAGAAAACAGCATCAGAAAGCTTTTAGGCGCAACTTCCCGTAATCTAGAATGGCATCCCCAATTTTGTGTTACCTCATAATATGACAGCGCATTGCTGAAAACGGATTTGTTTCATGCAAATTGCTCATTTCACTCGATGACAGTTTCTTGATCATATCCTTCTCTATATCTTTCTATATCTTTACATTTTCTATATTTCTTTCTACGTCTATATATTTTTCTATTTTTTCTGCTCTTTATTTATTTTAGTTTATTTTTAATTTTTATTTATATACTAGTTTTATTTTTTATTTTTATTACTACTTTCATATTATTTATATTTTCATATTTTTATTTTATTTTATTTTTTTATTTTATTTTTTACTTTATTTTATTTTTTCTATTATCTTTTTTCTATATCTATATATTTCTTTCAATAATTTCCGTAGTTCTTTCTATATCTTTCTCTACAAATGTGACTGTTGCCAAAAGACTATGATATGTTGAAGAATGATTTAATACCTGGGACAAAATAGGAACACTACCGTCATGTCATCGTTCACCATCGAATTGAAATAAGTTACCGCAGAAGGATGTCTCGACGGACACCGTGCATTGACCGACTACCTCACATTGAAAAGTCGTCAGCCCACATTGTGAAGAACTGGGCTGGGCCACGATACCACAGCCGCAGTAAAATCGCTGATATTACTTCATCGGATTAGCATCTTCTCCAAGCTCTGGAGCAGCTTCGATGTGCCAAAAATTCAAAGACTACAGTAAGCTTAAAAGTGACCTCATTAACTTTTTCACGCTATCCTCATTCTTTCTGGAAGAAAAGCTTTGATCTCTTCCCAGCAACCGGTTGCGTATCATTGCTCACGATAGTGATTATGTTGCTAGTTGATTGATTTCATTGAATAACTGACAAGCAAATCAAAAAACTTTAGCGCCAGGCGGGATTAGAACCCGCACCTCACTCTTTTCGGGAATGCGTGCTCTATCCGTTACATCACTGACGCCCATTTTGCACATCGCTCTTTCTACGCTAAAGCGCACGTGATCTGTCAGCCGCTAGCCGTCAACGGCCTCGCCCGAGTAGTCGGTCTCGACATTGAACCCAGTCATGCTGACGGATATCGGGTATTATAGATCAAAGAAATTGCTTTTATTTGACCGCTTCTAGTTCCGCCTGGCGCTAAATTTTTGCACATCACTCTAAACACTGAGTATATATCTAAAACATCATACCACCGCAAAAAAAGCGGTCAAATAAAAACAATTTCAATTGAATCAACAAAAGTGTCGAAATGCGAAGGAAATCATAGGACAACCCAATATATCCAGGAAGGCCGGCTTTGATCTGACGTCGGCATACGTGGTTAGTCATTTTCTTGCATTATTAGTCTGAAATGAGGTTAGTAACAAGTTTCGGCTAATATCTCCTCATCTCTGTCTTTAGTGTCGAATAATTCGATGCGATGCTCTACACATAGATGTTCATTCCTGCTATGTGGATGTTCGTTAAACTATGGAGTAGAATCCAAAAAGTGCGGGAAAATTCAGAATTGAGTTCATTCTATAAGCCGGATAAAAGACAAATAATGACTTACTCCTTGCATGGTCTTCGCCCGCCACATCATCTGTGGTCGATAGGAATTCGATTGCTTTTGAAATTTGTAAGAAGGCGAATTATGTGGTGAAGTGAGGGGTTGTAAAATTGATCATGAAATCATTAGCGTCTTCTCCGACAGTTTCAAGGTTGATCATTTGAAGGTCATCTGTCCCGAGAGTGTTAGAATAGCTTAGCCTTGTCAACTATTCCTTAAATTCACTAGAGCAAGCACTCAGATTTTACCAGTGGTTTTTGTTTTCGCAGCGTACTAACACTTCCTCAAAATAAATGCAATGAATTCAAATAAATCTCTCGCATAGGAGCGTTCAGAATCTCTTGAACAGCTACATTCTTATCTATCGTTTTGGAAATTTTTCATGTGACAAGAGGCAGCTAGCTCTTCGTGGGAGTCGCCAATTTACAAGATCAAATGTTTTTATCTTTTTTTGTGCTAACCATCTTCCATTGTGGATATGAGCAACATCTATAAAAACGAACACATTTATTGGCATGAATTTTGACCATCCAAAATGTGTATGCCTGAACATGGGATTTGGTCACTTTTCTACAAGCTGAAGCTTAGTGAAATGGTGAATTTTAGCTGAAACTTCAGAGCGACGGTGGTGTAAAATCAGTTCCAGCTACTATTCCAATTCTTATAATGACAATTATTTCACAGCAGGAATTCAGCCTACAAAAAATGTATCTGGGAACTTCTCAGTTACTTTCCAAATAGAACAGTAAGCACAAATTCATTACATTGTGCATTTCAATATAATTGTCCCAACACCCATATCGTCGTTAGTTTATTGCTAGTGTACTTCGCAATGAACATCGATTAGATAAAAAACATTTGTCTCAATAATATCACAGTTCACTTTCAATCTCAGCTGACAGTGACCGTTACCGTGTACAAATGCGAACCAAACGGACCCGATCTTAACAGTCGAAGCGCTCTGTCCACAACATTTTGCCACATCGACACCGGCCAATTAGCCATGATGATGTTCGTAGTCTACATAGAATTTTTTCTTCTTAAAACGAAGTTGTACAAATAAGAAAGCCGTCCAAACCGTGAGAGTTCCTGAGAGGGACAAGTGTTTGTCGTCGATAGCCGTTGCAACCTCCTGACATTTCGCAGCATTCCCGATCCTTTGGGCAAGTTCCCGTCACGGTGCTACCGACGTAAATACAGCTTTCCATCGCAACCTCTGCAAGAAACTATAGTCTAGAAATCTTCTTCTGCACAATAGACAACTGAAAAAATCAAAACAATGTTGGACACCAATTTTCTTTTACTTTTCAAATTCTACAGACCTTCACCCATTGACACACTGAATACTATCTCATTCCAAAATAAAACATGTGTAACATTTGAGAAGATATCCTCGATTGGAAAGATTTTTATGTACGGCTCCATGATAGTTTTCCTCAAACTTTGAGATATTTCTTAATAAGTTTATAGAAAATATCCTCGTTAGCAAAAAAAAACTGCAGCTCTACTTTTTGAATGCCCCTCTCTGGTTCGGATTGGAATCTGCTAAATGGATGTCCAACACTGGAGACTTACGCTGTTCAACTGGTTTTCTGAAGAACTGACATTGCAATGGTTCGTAAGTGGTGTTAACTTGGAGTTGACCCAGAATGCTGGAGATCACGAAATCAGGCAAGAGTGCTCTCCGACCTTCAATTTCGAGAACATCGACTGACCTAAAAAGTAAATCTTCCTCACTATTTCGAAAAGAGGATTTGAAATCTTTTCATTTGGCATAAGAGAAGCTGCAAGTGAAGTAAGCTTCAAGAGGCTGAAGGTCTTGTGAAAAAAATGCGGCTCATCTCTTAAGTCTTTCCGGAATTCACGAAAAAGAATGAAATGCCTAAGTTGTAAACTCACTGTTTGCATTGCAAAACGTTGTGCTAATGCCTGAACAGCTTCCTTGCTAGTTGCAATACCAGGGACTATGGCAGAGACTGCACTGTTCTCTGTGTAAACCGCGATAACAGGTAAGTTGCTGGGCCCGCTTGCAGTAAACGCCCTAGTACTCGCTGCAACGAAATTTCATAGTTTTTGTAGTGAATAGTTGTAAATTAAATCATTAAGTACTTCAAAAACCGCTTCTCCTCGTCATTACCATTCAATGACACTTTCTTTCAAAATTTAGCTAATACCATGTGGTTGAAAAATAAATTTTGTTTGGCCGATAATTCCAGTCGATCATCCACAATTATTCGTTTTCGTTCTCGTTCAAGTCGACTCCTTTTCGGTGAAGCACCGCCCGAATGGAAAACGCTCACTCGGCAATGTTCATTGATATAGATCTGTTCTAGTAAATGTTTCTCAACCGACTGTTTTAGAAATCTCGTTTGAAAACATTGATCTATACTGAGAGCTGTTTCAAGCCTTTTTAAGGTTTGGCATGTCACTGGACTTATGTACATTTTGACAATCTTTCACAATACATCGATGCTCTCAAGTGACATTTTAAACTGCAGATTGAAGATGAATATTGGTATAGCCGATGACAACTGCATCCCATCGACTTTGAAAAGGCTCAAACAACATTTCACGTTGTCAAGTCCTGACATTGTTATAATTCAAGCCGCTATCAACCTATAACTAACACTGGTAACCTGTATAGCAGTCATCCTTGTATACGATAGCATCGCTAAGTGAAATTCTTCATTCAAGAGAATTCCTTTGAAGAAAACTGGACGTGCACAAACACGAAGCGAAGACCTCAACGAGGGCGAGCGACAGCGGACAATCGATTCTAATCATGGGCTCCGAGAAGACGAAGACTCAACGTTACCATTAAAGTTGATTTATAAACTCCTGGTGTTAGCTAAATCATAAAGGTCACTGCATTGAAAACTTCTTAGTTTTATCTTTGTTCTTATATAGAACTGCTTACATAGAATTAAAAACCCTGCCTATAGCGCAGAGTTGCGACAACAATTAGGCAATGAATGGAGTGCTAGGAATGTTTATTTCAATTAGAGTTTTAACCATCTAAGAATGGGAACACTAGTAGCTCCATAACAATTCCTATTCATTACTTTGCCCTCCAGGAATCACTCCACATCCAAACACGCTTGAGATTGAAACTAGCAGCGAAATCATGAATGGAGCGCTCGAAGGTCCTGCCTTGTTTGTAGGAATAATCATTTTCCTAAAATAGATCAAGTATTATAGACTGACTTAAGACTAATGTCTACATCTTTTGTGTCAGATCATCCACGATATAGCAACAGATTCGGCACTCGGCATCCAGACGACGATGACGTCGCCTTGGCTTATCTTTGATTTTTTCTGGTTTTCTCAAGTGCTTCAGGGGATCTTCTACTCGGCTATTTCGGAACAAAATCATTGAAAGAGTATTTCGTGACACATTGTGCCAATGCGATGCTCAAAAAGCCAGTTATCGAGGTGAGAAAATCTTGTCCAAATCTGAATGAAAATGGGCTGCGTGGGAGCGACAAGTTAAAGAAAAATTCCACTGAATGCGCCAATTTCTCAACTTGCACGGCTTATATTCGGCTCCCGCCTTCATATTTCTGATGCTGCGACAATCGACAAAGCGCCTGAATCATAACTGCAATTCAGAGAAAAAGTCTTACAAAGAAGATATCTATTAACAAAAACGAAGTGCACTTCTCATTGCAAAAAATTTCGGTAACAAATTTCTAAGCAGATACTGCGTTTGTGAAACTTTGTTGTTCTAGTTAGCCTCTCACATTTAGCACGTTCATAAATTGTAGTTTCAACGGAGTTGTCAACTGATAGCCAAATTAAGTAGATCTATAGAATTTCGATAGTATGGTTCAGAAATAGGAGTGTAATTAGATGTTGCCAAAAATCCACCAATATGAGGATGTTAACGAAAAATCGTGTCAGGATTGGATGTTGGATTGAACAGCTGCATGAAGGCATCAAATGCTGCGCATTTCACATAGTGATGTCTCATTTCTTTGCGTAGTGGTTACAATATCTTTAGTGGTCTCCCTATTTCACGAATGTTTCTGAAAAATCGTTTGGAAGGTTTGAACTTTTCTTCACTACACTAAGTGATCAATGCGATTCAATCAGTTTTCGAGGCTAGAAGTTCTGAAGATGTCAACCCTCAATAACGCCTCGAGGCAGATATTGCTGCGTCACAAAGAGAAAAAGCAACAAAATCTAATACCATTCCGACATTTACGCAGTTGGATAATAGTATTACACGTCCTCATGTTCTCTGAATTGCTGCGCAGCATGCGGTGACCTAGCTTATGAATTTTGAAGAGCTCTCTATGACCGCTGCATCTTCAACAAATTATTAGGTTGGAAAGAAAGTTGTGGGGCACTTTAACAAGTCGAAAATTTATGCAACAATTCGGAAAAGCAGCGATAATTATTCTTGAAATAAAGGCAATCGTTTTCTACCACTTACTGCCGTCGGTCCGCCAAATATCGAATCTCGTCGAAGTCGAAAATTCCTTCGACTTTGATTCAAAGAACTCTTGACATGCATCTTCAGCTCCATGGGGCTAATCTAACTTTGTTGGACGTCTCGAACAAGGCTTGTTTTTGAGGTCACGATCTCCGGAATCAGAGCTTTGAAACCACAGTTCAGCAGCAGATAAGCTTGTTGTGCTCCCTGTAAAGTTCGTTGATTTTTATCGACTGTAGCTCGATATGAAAGACCCTCTCTCCAATGATGACGCAATATAGCAAGAAATGCGATTATGTCTTTAGACAGGCCGGAGGTTTAAAACAAAGTGAAAATAAAGTTGAATAATATCTAGGCCCATAGCGAGAGAATCCCACATCAGAAAGTGTAATATTTCCATGATATGCAAGCGAGTTATTCCATGCTTATTGAAGTGCCCCAGAACTTCTTAACCCACCGTAGTATGAAATATTTTGAGTTATCATCCTTTTGCTATGGAAGCTCCATTCTAGTAGTAAATGACATAGTGTTTGAAGCAGAAAGTTTTACTCATTTCCAAAGTATTTTTGAAAAATTTCGACTTAGAATGCAATGAATTTTGTTTCAACTATTTCGCGAATGACAATTTGAAAACACCGTCAGCGCTGTATTATCATAGACCGTGTTTATGAGTTTACAAGCCGTGCTAGAAGCTGAATAAGCTATTGCGTTTACAGCCGTATCGTGTTTTGAGACTTCCGTGTCGTTTCGGCTGAATTGCCGAACAAGGAACAATTTCGCTACAGTATTCTTCCTGATTTTCAATACGATTATATCATAATTAGTAACAATCTTTGAGGCGGTGAAGTGTTTCCAGATCATCATTCTATTGTACGGCCCACAAAATTGGAATTTTAACTCAAAAAGGGTTCAAAAGGTAAAAACATGGTTTTAGAGTGCTATAATTGCGGATATCCACGATGGTGTACGCATCGTATGATTTTTTACTTCGACTGGCCGAATGATGCAATGTACACTAAAACTTCGGTACCACTGCTCAGGATTTGTCCAATTTCTAGTATCTCCATTCGGATCGCTGCCTTATAGTTGCTATTTATAGAGGTGTTGATTTAAAGTGTGAATATAGATATCTGGCACGTTCAATGAACATGTCTGCTCTTCTTCTTGATGGCCTTCCCCAAGATCGTCATGACTTTTCTCAAATCCACTCTACTCTTTTTTTCATTCTCCAGTCATATTCCCATCTCGTTATAAACCCCACTCCGTCCCCTCCCATTAAACTATTTTCAACAATATTAAAACAAACTATCAACATACTTATTCAAACTATTAACATCACCTATTTTTGATGCATATTTTGCTCTCTTTTTAAGGCAGGGCACCGTTCCAAAATGTGAACTGCAAAACTTGGCTCAGTGTTGAAAGCGTTCGCGAAAGACGTAGTTCTATTGAGAAGTACTGGCACATGTTCCGCCATATACTGCAAGACTGCGACTATAGCGTCAGATAAGTAGATGTGTTACAATAATGAAATTGGCCAGTGGTCTCTGACAAAGGCTCAGGCTGGGGTCACGTTGCTCGCTGTCTTAAATCGTGTTGTATTCGAAGTTCTTACACAATCAGAAAAAGTATAAGATTTATGTAAGTGATGGTCTACTCAGATGGTGATCCATCCGGGTCAGTCCATTCCCCTTACACCAGGCTTCCTTCATAATTGGGTCTTGACATGATATTACTTGAAAACCTTTACAATTCTTGAAGGTAATCGGAAGTAATCCATGCACTCACGTGTCTCGTCTTTTTTGCAAGTTCGGCTTTGTCAGTTTCAAAAACGAGCTTCAGAATAACTTCTATGGTAATAGTACACAACACGCTCAATGTGCGGATCAGACGCCCCTGCATATTTATGTCGATCGTCATGCCACCAATTAGAAATGACAGTGCATGAATTTCGCACTATTTTGGGGTGTGTGCTACGATTGTCGTTGATTACATTCATATGAATTTTCCCTCATTAAAGCTCAGTAGAGTGAATAACTGCCAATCACTTGTCCTCATCAAGCAGAGGGTACATGTAAACTTTGAAGGCATTTATGACCCTCTTCATTTATGAACTCAAACTCATTATCTCTCCATATCCGATAAAAAGCCCTCATGTTTTGCCTTCCCTCAAATGGTGACAGAAATCATTTCTCTCGTGAGTATAGGAGCAGTATTTTAGAATAAATATCGTATTTCTATAAGCATTTTGATTTTTACTAGAGAGCACTCGGAATCCATTTTGAAATCGAAAGAAATCCAACATAAAACAGGTAGCTGCCGATTTCCGACGAAGATGTTTGGAGGGGAGTTTTCTTTGGACAAAGACATTCCAACAAACTTCCAGTAGTTGTTGGCAAGCTTTGATTCCGTAGAATACAAAGATACATTTGCTTTTAGAAAGGCCTCAAAGCAGTGTAGTATTAGGAATGAAACTATATTTGACACGCGTTGCGCGTTATCGCGCATTATCGCTCTTATATTTCGCAAGACAGAGCCCTATCCTTAGACTACTGATAATCCCTCGATAGCGTGAATCTTGAAAGTTTCGAAAATGTTTTGTTTTCTAAGGAAGGTTTATATAGCGCCGTACCAAGGAAAAGATATCTGTGTTTCACACGTGTATTTCTCGCAAGACAGAGCTCCTCCCTTTCAAATATATCTCGGCCTGATTGCAGAAAAAAACCAACAGTTTGGAAAAAAGCTTGCGAAATTTCGGTAACTCTTCATCAAATCTTCTATTTCGCTTGTGCCATAATATGGTATGGCATTATTGAAAACAGATTTTTACATGCAGCTTGCTTTTTGCAGGTGATAACAGCTTTTCTACTCATTTCATATTTTAATGGATTTTTCGCGTCAATGAAGCCGTGATCAAATTTGATACGAAAAGACGGAGTGGGTCTGACATCACGTTGGTTTTACGTTTTGTTCGCAACAATGTGTTCTTCTTGAAGCCGTATTGGTTTAGACTTCCAAGTTTGGCTGTGTTGGCCCTCCATATAAATCTTCATAGAAAGACACTCCGCAGATATCAATCTTGAAAGAAGCTCTTATTTCCATTTCAATTTCCTTTATAAGCTATCTGCATTCATGCTCGCATACTCTTGAAAGTGCCCATAGCAAACTTATAGAACGAAATTTCCTTAAGGATGCTTTAATTTCCTCATCGTACGTTTCGTAGTACATAGTGGATTCGTGATACGCATCGAGTGCCGTACTGCTAGATATCAACATTGATTGATAGTTACTTTCTTTTGATAAGAAGTGCAAACTGTAGGATAGTCCAACAAGACAACTAAATTTCATATTGAATGGGTGCAAGGCAATGCCAGCGTCATCAACTTCAAGCAGAGGATTTTTCTCATTTAAAATGAAAAAGCTTCCATCATGCCCTATTGGGGCTGCATTTGCGTTCTTCCTCGTTTCGTGGAGAACGATTACACCGTATTTCTCCGCGACATCTAAAGGAAAGTATAAGGTGGAGTGATGCGATATAAGTGATATTACATGTGCATACGTGTGCATTATGCAGTCGATAGAGATTCGTCACTCTTTTCGCATACTGATTGCGAGTTTAGAGCTTTCGCAGTCCCGAGATAGTCGTGCAAAAGCTAAGGAGATATTAAGCGTTCTAACCATTGATAGTCACACGTTTATATGCATCAAAAGGTGTTCTGCCCTCCGACTCATCTATTCTGAAGTGGCAACGACTTTTGTGACTGTGCAATAACAGCAATTTTTTTTTAGTTCCGAACAAAATAACATTGAGTCCTGAATCACTAGATTTGCTCGCGTAAGTTTCGAAAATGCCCTTTCCACTTTTGCTATTCTTGCTGAAGAACCTGTACACGATATCACGGTGAATATTTAAGATGAGTTGATCTATTGAACATCAATTACGTTGATTTTGACATTTATTTGAAAGCCTTGCTTTGAGCCACTGTAGTTCTTTTTACACAATGCGATCTATCAAATATGGGCGAGCAATAAGACAAAATGCTGGGAAAATATTGCCGTATACATACTTATGAGTTATCTGGAAGTACTAAATCCTCTTTGGCACCATGTGGTGCTTCGGCAGTTGATATCGAAACCGTCACTAGAATTACGGATTCAGCGGCCAAGGCTTAAAATCAGAATCAGCAAGCTTGTCAGCATCTCTCAGCACAAAAAAGATGCTGACAAATCATCTCACAAAAAATCAGCAAGCTTGAGCCCTCTCCTTAGACTTTTGATAATCCCTAGAATCGCGAAAGTTTCAAAAATACTTTGTTATCTAAAGAAGGTCTTATAGCGCCGTTTCAACGAAAATAGATTTGTGCTTCTTACCCGTTTTCTCGCAAGACAGTCCTCGTTCTTTCCGATATATCTCAGCCTGCTAACAGAAAAAACCAACAACTTGGAAAAGCTTGCGAAATTTCGGTAACTCTTCATCAAATCTTCTATCTCGCGTGAGCCATATTATGATATGGCATCACTAAGAACGGATTCATGCATGCAGCTCGCTCTTTGCAGGTGATAAAAGTTTTTCTACTCATTCCATATTCAAATGAAATCTTCGAGCCAAAGAAACTGTGGCAAATTTGGTACGAAAAATCGGAGTGGGACTGACATAACGTTGACTTTGTTAGCAACAATGTGCTGTTCTTAAAACCGGATTAGTTTAGAGATTCATGTTTAGCTGTGTTGACCCTTCTTACAAATCTTTATAGAAGAGACAAGCCGCAGAGTGTAATCTTAGAAGATGCTCTCTATTTCCCCTTGTAATTTCCATTTCAAGCTGTCTGCATCATGCTCATATACTCTTTAAAGCACAAATTACAAACTTATAAAACAGAATTTCCTCAAGAATGCTTTGATTTCCTCATCGTACGTTTCGTAGTATGTATTAGGTTTCGTGCTACGCAGCAAGTGCCGTACTGCTAAATCCCAATATTGATTTATGGTGACTTTCTTTTGACCAAAAGTGCTAACTGTAGGATAGTAAAACAAGTCAGTCGAATTTCATGAGGACAAAGCATGATAATGGATGGGTGCAGGACAGTGCCAGTGTCATCAACTTCAAGCAGAGGGCTTTTCTCATTTGATATGAGAAAGCTCCCATCGTGCGCTATTGGAATTGCATTTGCGTTCTTCCTAGTTTCGTGAAATGTCATCGTATTTTTCTGCAACATCTAAAGGAACAAAAAACTTGTAGTGATGCGATAAAAGTGATATTACATGTGCATAATCGAAAGAGATCCGCCATTCTTTTGGCATACTGACTGTGAGTTCAGAACTTTCACAATCCCGAGATAGTCGTGCTAAGACTAAGGAGCTATCAGGCTTCTAACCACTGATAATCGCAGGATTTTATGCATCACAAGGTGTTCTGCTTTCAGACTGGTCTATTCTAGAATAGCAACGACTTTTGTGACTCTGCAACAACAGCAGATCTTTTTGGTGCACAGCAAAATAACACGTTGAGCCCTGAACCACCAACTTTTTCTGGCGTAAGTTTTGAAACTGTACACGATATCACAATGAATATTTAGAACGAAATAAAAATTGGTTGATCTACTGAAGATCGTAACGTTGACTTTGACATTTATTTGGACTGGATCCAAGCCACTGTAGTTCTTTTACACAATGCGATTAATCAAGTGGGGTCAACCAATGTGACAAAATACTGTGATTGCCGGATATATACTTATAAGTTATCTGGAAATACTAGATTCTTCTTGGCATCATGTGGTGCTTCAGCAGTTGATATGGAAACTATCACTTGATTTAAGGATTCGGTGGCCGCCAACACGGCGCGTAAAAATCAGATAATGGTGGATGCTAAATGTGCTTTTCACATTAATGTGTCACAGAATTTGGAATTATAGAAAAATTACCGCAATTCGGAAATTTGGAAGCCACGGTGATTCTTTTTCATCTAAGCTGGACCCACTGAGTACAGATGATTCCGTTGTCAATATATCGAAGCAATTAATTTCTAGAACTACTGCTTCTACAAGATTTGAATTTGAACTATAGTAGTGAATGAATTCGCTTGCCTCTTGAGTATGAATGTTATCTCGTTGCCTCTTGCATTCCATCTTGCACTACTCGTCTGCATTTAGCACCTAAATCTCGGCTTACATCAGAATCTTGAGAATCTTTCATTTGTATTTGATTCGCACGAAGTTTTCAATTTCAATTTTTTTTCGCTTTCCCAGGTTTTAGACCAAAGTGGGAATGATTTTTTAAGAACAGCTGGCAAGAATGTCAAAGTGGTTTTAATGATTGCACTTAATTATCTGCCATTCCTCCCATCGCTTTTCCATCTCGCCATGGCTGGGAAAGTTCTCAGGTGCGAAGTGTGATAATGAGCAAGCAGTGTGGCTCAAACATCCTTCCTGAAGTAACCTGCTTACCAAGTGGACAAAACTTTTTTATCGAGAAGTTGTTCTGATTACTTGTACAAGAACAGGGATCATGATCAAGGATGGGGTACCACGCTATCGCTATTGTCTAGGATGTCGCTGAAGTTTCATGAGGCATCAACAGATTAATAACACCTTTTCATAAACCATAGAAACCTAATCATTCTTGGAAACAATAGGACAACTCCTCATATAGCTCATCTTCCCATTTTCTCATGAAACCTTTGAAGCAGGTAGTATCCCATTTGATTGTTCTGCGAGAGGGTGTTGGACAAAATAGCAACACACTGACATCTCTGGTGGAAGCCACAATATACGCTGAGATCTCGTAAATTTTGCCTTGTGCAATTTTGAGCCAACATGTCATGTCATAATGAATAATAGTAATGTCCAGAACTTGCCCTTTCCCAATCGTTTGATCCGCACATTACACACTTTAAGACTGTTTGAATTCCTTTCTGTAGTTCCTAAACACGGAGTCTGTTTGGATAGACCGTACTCCTATATGTGTGATGTTTAACGTCTTAACTTATCTCGTTAGCAAACAATTACATGTAGATATCGTCGAGCTCGCGTTCCGGCTTTGATTACTCTAAGGAATGCTGATGTCAATTTGAGTTGTCGTGGACTGAAAGACATTTGTAAGGAATCCGTACTCTTGATTCCCATGAAAGGCTCTAAACAAACGAACATTAACCTCTAGCAAGCAAATAGTACCTAAAAAATTTCTGCGACATCTATGCTTTTCCCCTTCATGTTGCTTTAAATTCTTATCTCTCTATATCGATAAGGGCTGTCCTCCAATTCCCACACCTGGTGTTGGAAGCCATTCATTCTATGAGTATAGCAAGAAAGATTTAGCGCAGCGGGAGGAATTTAGAGCAACGATCTTATTCTGGGTGCTCTTTGATCTTGCTGGGTCAGCGTACAGAATTTATCTCGGAACTACGAAGATTTTACAGAATAGAGCATTGGGAAACTTTTAGCTGTATTCTCGTGGTATTGCATCGGATCTTCGATTTTGTGTCAGAAATAAATGTACATGGGTTTCTTGAAAACGGATTCGTTTCATGCGGGCTGCTCATTTTACTCGTTGTCATTTCTTGATTATTTTCAAACTAAACGGAATATTTAGACGCAGAATGTTGTGTTTAGATTCAAAAGTATGGAACCATACTGACATCAAGTTAAATTCGTCTTCTGTCCACATCGATGTGGTCGATCTTCCTATATGTTAGGGGAGAACCCCGAGAAACTGATTGATGACGAGGTTGTAAGACCGAAACACGTGTACTGCACTGTATTAATGTCCATAGCAGACTACATGCATGGCTCAAAAATGATTATCAGGCATATTGAATTTTAAGCGTCGTCTTAAGTAACATTTGAAACAATTAGTATATTCGCACTTATCAACCAGGAGTAGCCTAGTGTACAACAACGCCTTTTTAGTGCTTGTCATTTCTTAACGCCGCGTGTAAACATTACAACTGCGTTACCTATACGTAAAAGGATTCTCCCTCAAAGGGATTTGCACAAGTGAAGGCACTGTGTAACTGACGTTGTTGCAAGACGGAAACACGTGTATTTAAATGTATAAGCACTCATAACAGACCACATACATGACTCATAAATGCCAAAAGACTGTGATATGTTGGAGAATCTTCTAGCTGCTTGGACAAGCACTTGAACACCGCCGTCATATCATCGCTTGCCAACTAAATGAAATAGGTTAGCGCAAAAAGATGTCTAGATGGAGACTATGCATTGACCGACTACCTCACAATGCAAAGTCGCCAAGCCACATTTTGAAGAGCTGGGCTGGACCACGGTCCCACAACCACAGTAAAAGCACTGATACTGCTTCATCAGACTAGCATCTTTTCCAAGCGCTAAAGCAGACTCTGCGAGACAAAAATTCAAGAAATGCGGCCAACTCAAAAGAGACCACACAAGTTTCCTTGCACGCTATACTCATATCTTCTGCAAGAAAGGCATTCAATCTTTTCTCAGCAAACGCTGTGTGTCATTGATCATGACAGTGATTAAGGTGTTAGTTAAATGATTTCTTTGAGTAAGTGACAACTGAATTAACAGAAGTGTCGAAATGCGATAGAAATTATGGGAGTGCTCATTATATCCAGAAGCCGGCTTTAATCTGACCTCGACATACGTAGCTAATCATTTTCCTGCATTATAAGGCTGAACTGAGGTTAGTAACAGGTATTATTCGGCTAATATCTCGGCATCTCTTTTAGTGCCGGACAATTCGATGCGATGGTCCACAAGTGATCTTCATTCATGCTATGTGAGTTTTCCTTGAACTGTCAAGTGGATTCCAGATATGTGCAAGAAAATTCGGAAATCAGTAAACTGTATATACCGGAGAAAAGACGAAGAACGACTAAGTAGTGTTTTCCAGCGATATAATGATCTATTTCTGCATAAGTCGTCCAACAGGTTTATCTGAACTTGAAGTGAGCAATTCATGTATCCTCTCTCATGGTCAACGCTCGCCTCGTCATCGTGCTCGACAAGAAATCGACTAGTCTTGAAACTATAAGAAAGCGAATTATGTGTTGAAATATGGGATCGTGAAATTGATCACAAAGTCATTACCGTCCACGCGGCAAAATTCACAGTTGATCCTTTGAAGGTCACTTGTCCCGAGAGTGTTAGAATATAAAGCCATTGATGTAGAGCAATGTGCAAAACTTTCGCGTCAAGCGGGACTAGAACCCGCACCTCACTCTTTCCGGGAATGCGTGCTCTATCCGCTAAACTAGTGACGCCCATTTTGCACATTCTCAGTGTTAGAATAGCTTACCTTTGTCATCTACCCCTTAAATTCACTAGAGCGACCACTCAGATCTTACCAGTGGCTTTTGTTTTTACAGTTTTTGAAACTTCATTAAAATAAATATAATAAATCTAATAAATCTCTCGCAAGAGTGCGCTTAGATTTTTTGAACGACTACATTCTTATTTATCCTTTTGGAAAGTTTTCATGAGACAAGAGACAGCTGTTCATGCAAATCGCCAATTTTCATGATCAAATGTTTACAATCTTTTTCCACTCACCAACTTCCATTGTGGATATGAGTAACATCTATAAAAGCGAATACACTCGTTGGCATCAATTTTACAGCACACAAAATATGAATACTCGAACACGGGATTTGGTACTTCTCGTTAGGCGAATCAGTGAATTTTTAGCTGAAACTTCATAGCGATGCTGCTGTAAAATCAATTCCAGCCACTATCTCCAACCTTATAGTATTATTTCTTTCATAGCCTAAATTCAACCAGCGAGAAATGCATGTGGGAACTTCTCAGTTACTTTCCAAATGAAGTAGAGAGCACAAATTCATCACTGTGCATTTCAATATAATTTACTGCCTCAATGTGATTGTTAAACACCGATATGGTTGATAGTTTGTTGATAGTGTATTACCACAATGAATATCGATTAGGTAAAATGGTTTGTCTTAATAATATCACAGTTCACTTTCAATTTCAGCTGACAGTGACCGTTACCGTGTACAAATGCGAACCAAACGGACCCGATCTTAGCATTCGAAGCGCTCTGTCGACAACATCTTGCCACATCGACCTCGGCCAATTAGCCATGATGATGTTCGTAGTCTACATAGAATTTTTTCTTTATAAAACAAAATTGTACAAATAAGAAAGCTGTCCAAACCGTGAGAGTTCCTGAGAGGGTCAAGTGTTTCGGGTCGATAGCCGTTGCAACCATAGCACATGGCGTACCCACAGCACCTGGCAGCGGCGGCGGCTGCGGCCTTCCCACAGGCGCCACCATTGCGGGGCAAATTCCCGTCACCGTGCTACCGACGTAAATACAGCCTTCCATCGCAATCTCTGCAAGAAACTATAAGTTCTAGAAACATTTCATTTTAAACATTAGACAAATGAAAAAGTCAAAACATTGTTGAACACTACTTTTCTTGTACTCTTCAAAACATACAAACTTCTCTTATCAACACACTGAATACTATATCATTCTCAAAATAAGATACGTGAAACACCTGAAAAGATATCCTCACTTTGAAAGATTTTGATGTTATGGCTTTATGATAGTTCTCCTCAAACTCGAAGATATTTTATAATATGTTTGTACGAAATATTTTTGCTTGCAAAAAAGTATAATTACAGCTCTGCTTATTGAACGTCCCTTATAGTTCGGATTGGAATCTGCTAAATGGATGTCCAATACTGGAGACTTACGTGGATCCGTTGGTTTCATGAAGATCGGACATAGCAGTGGTTCGTATGTGGTATTAACTTGAAGTTGACCCAGAATAAGGGAGATCACAAAATCGGGTAAGAGTGCTCTCCGACCTTCGATCTCGAGAACATCGATGACCTAGAGAGTAAACCTTCTTCACTACTTCAAAGAGTGGGTTGGAAGTGTTTTCATTTGGCTTAAGTGAAACATTGCAAGTGAAGTAAGCTCGAGGAGGCTGAAGGTTAGTGAAAAAAATGCGGTTCATCTCTTACGTCTTTTCGGAGTACACGAAGAAGAATGAAATGCCTAAGTTGTAAACTCACTGTTTGCATTGCAAAACGTTGTGCCAATGCTTGAACAGCACCCTTGCTAGTTGCAATACCAGGGACTATGGCAGAGACTGCACTGTTCTCTGTGTAAACCGCGATAACAGGTAAGTTGCTGGTCCCGCTTGCAGTAAACGCCCTGGTACTCGCTACAACGAAATTTCATAGTGTTTGTAGTGAAAGGTTGTAAATTAAATTATTAAGTACTTCAAAAACCGGCTCTCATCGTCATTACTATTCAATAACACTTTCTTTTAAAATTTAGCTATTACCATGTGGTTGAAAAATAAATTTTGTTTGACCGAAAATTCGCGTCGATCATCCACAATTATTCGTTTTCGTTCTCGTTCAAGTCAACTCCTTTTCGGTGAAGCACCGCCCGAATGGAAAACCTCACTCGGCAATGTTTATTGATATAGATCTGTTCTAATAAATAATGTTTCTCAACCGACTGTTTTAGAAATCTCGTTAAAACATTGATCTATACTGAGAGCTGTTTCAAGCCTTTTTGAGGTTTGGCATGTCACTGACTTACGTACATTTTGACAATCTTTCACAATACATCGATGCTCTCAAGTGACATTTTTAAAATGCAGATTGAAGATGAATATTTGTATAGCCGATGACAAATGCATCCCATCGACTTTGGAAAGGCTCAAACAACATTTTAAGCTGTCAAGTCCTGACATGTTATAATTTAAGCCGCTATCAACCTATAACTAACACTGGTAACCTGTATAGCAGTCATCCTTGTACACGATAGCATCGCTAAGTGAAATTCTTCATTCAAGAGAATTCCTTTGAAGAAAACTGGACGTGCACAACAACGAAGACGAAGACCTCAGCGAGGGCAAGCGACAGCAGACAATCAAATCTAATCATGGACTCCGAGAAGACGAAGACTCAACGTTACCATTAAAGTTGATTTATAAACTCCTGGTGTTAGCTAAATCATGAAGGTCACTGCATTGAAAACTTCTTAGTTTTATCTTTGTTCTTATATAGAACTGCTTACATAGAATTAAAAACCCTGCCTATAGCGCAGAGTTGCGACAACAATTAGGCAATGATGGAGTGCTAGGAATGTCAATTATAATTAGAGTCCTTAACCATCTAAGAATGGGAATACTAGTAGCTCCATAACAATTCCTATTCATTACTTTGCCCTCCAGGAATCACTCCGCATCCGAACACGGTTGAGACTGAGACTAGCAAGAAAATCATAACTGGAGGGCTCGAAGATCCTGTCTTGTTTGTGAGAATAATCATTTTCCTGAAATAGAATAAGTATTACAGATCCAACTAAGGCTAATGTCTACATCTTTGTGTCAGATCATCCACGAGATAGCAACATATTCGGCACTCGGCACCTAGACGAGGATGACGTCACCTTGGCTTATCTTTGATTTTTTCTGGTTCTCTCAATTGCTTCAGGGGATCTTCAACTCGGTTATTTCAGAACAAAATCATTGAAAGCGTATTTCATGACATATTGTGCCAATGCTATGCTCAAAAAACCAGTTATCGAGGTGAGAAGATCTCTGTCAAATCTTGAATGAAAATGGACTGCGTGTGAGCGACAAGTTAAAGAAAAATTCCACTGAATGCGCCAATTTCTCAACTTGCACGGCTTATATTCGGCTCCCGCCTTCATATTTCTGATGCTGGTACAATCGACAAAGCGCCTGAATCATAACTGCAAATCAGAGAAGAAGTCTACCAAAGAAGACATCTAATAACAAAAACGAAGTGCACTTCTCGTTGCAAAAAATTTCGGTAACAAATTTCTAAGCAAAAACTGCGTTTGTGAAACTTTGATGTTCTTGTTAGCCTCTCACATTCAGCACGCTCATAAATTGTAGTTTCAGCGGAGTTGTCAAGTGATAGCCATATTAAGTAGGTCTATAGAATCTCGATAGTATGGTTCAGAAATAGGAGTGTAATTAGATGTTGCCAAGAATCCACCAATATGAGGATGTTAACGAAAAATCGGGTCAGGACTGGATCCTAGGTAAAACAGCTGCATGAAGGCATCAAATGGTGCAGTGAGATAGGAAAATAATTTATTTCGCTGAAATCGCCAATAAAACGAATTGGGAATGCACAGTGGACGATGATTGAGAACGCAGTGTATGTAATGATAAGCAGACGCCATCCTGTTCATCTTTTCAAACGTTTCAAGGAGGATGTTTACAGAACGCTGTCTTTCCGCAATTTCCGCACAATTTTCAGGCAGTACACACGTTGTTATTGTAAATTTCATATAGTGGAATCTCATTTCTTTGTGTAGTGGTTACATTCCCTCCAGTGGTCTCTCCATTTCTCCAATGTTTCTGAAAATCGATTTTAAGGTTTGAAATTTCCTTTACTATACTAAGTGATCATTACGACTCAGTCAGTTTTCGAAGTTTGAAGACCTGAAGATGTCTAAGGCAATAACGCCACAAGGTAGACACTACGGATACTATTCTGACATTTTCCCAGTTGAATAAGTATTACACGTCCTCATGATCACTGAACTGCTGCGGAGCATACGGTGGCCCAGATTCTGAATTTTGAAGAGCTCTCTACTGACCGTTGCATCTTTAACAAATTATTATTGGGTGGGGAAAAAAGTCCTGGGACACTTGCGAAAATTCGAAAATTCACGCAAGAATTCCAAACAAGAGCAATAGTAACTATTCTTCAAAATGAGGGCAATCGTATTCACGGTTTTCTGCCGCCGGTCGGCCAAGTTTCGGCTCGTCGATGTCAATAGATCCTTCGACTTCGATCTAAAGAACTCTTGACATGCATCTTCAGCTCCATGAGGCTAATCTAAGTTTGTTGGACGTCTCGAACAAGGCTTATCTTTGAGGTCACGATCTCCGGAATTAGAGCTTTGAAACCACCGTTCAGCAGCAGATATGCTTGTTGTGCACCCTCTAAGATTCCTTGATCTTTATCGACTGTAGCTCGACATGATAGGCCCTGTCTCCAATGATGACGCAATAAAGCAAGAATTGCGATTATGACTTTATACAGGGCGGAGGTTTGAAACAAAGTAAAGTCGAATAATATCTAGGCCCACAGCGCGGGAATCCCACATCAGAAAGTGTAATATTTCCATGATATGCAAGGGAGTTATCCCATGCTTATTGAAGTGCCCCAGAACTTCTTTACCAACCGTAGTATGAAACATTTTGAGAAATCATCCTTTTGCTATGAATGCCCCATTCTAGTAGTAAATGACATAGTGTTTGAAGCAGAAAGTTTTACTCATTTCCAAAGTTTTTTGAAAACTCTCCAACTTAGAATGTAATAAATTTTGTTTCAACTATTTCGCGAATAACAAATCTAGAGCACCGTCAGCGCTGTATTATCATAGACCGTGTTTATGAGTTTTACAAGCCGTGATAGAAGCTAAATAAGCTATTGCGTTTACAGCAGTATCGTGTTTTGAGACTTCCGTGTCGTTTCGGCTGAATTGCCGAACAGGGAACAATTTCGCTACAGTATTCTTCCTGATTTTCAATACGATTATATCATAAATACGCTAATTTCAAGACGTTTTTTTGTGTGGAATGCCACCACCTGCATAATCTGCTGTCTCGCTGATTGTCGATTGGCTAGAGCGGACTTCTCCATATTTTCCTAATACTTCAAACAGCCTCAGTAAGTCTTCCTCACTGAAAGGATTACTTGGACATCATGTCCTTCTTGTAGGCTGTTTGTGAAGAAGTTACACCGTATCAGGTCGCCAAACATTTCAAAATTCTCCCGGTTTACGTCTATCGTCCATCTGCTGTCATCCGGCCTACTATGTGTCCAGCCTAAGGATCGCCAACATCCTGAGGTGCACAACGGCGCATTACATTCCCTACCGTTGCCACAGGTCAGATTTTCGGTTCCCTTTTCCCATTTGGAGGAACGGAACTCTCTCTGCATCGACCTTTCGTTTCCGCGTTTTAACTCCAAATGATCTTACATCCTGCGCACGTAGCGACTAGTCTTCTGAAACATTTGTGGGGGCAACGGTAATCGCTGGTCGAAAGTTCGGTATGGAGTTGGATGTTCTTTGCTTTTTTTCTACAACGTCAAGGTTCTCAAACCCTCTCCAAATGGCTTGCTTACTCTTGCTCAGCTCTAAATCTTAGTTTTTCATCATATTCACTTTGCAAACTGAGCAGACGTGAGCAAACCTTTCAGCGATTTTGATTTTGTTAAGGGTGAAAAGGCATTCAAAACCAATGCGTTCTTCGTAAACATCGTTCCTGTGAAACTTCATTGAAAACAATTTTTTCAGAAATGTTCTCGAAATCGGTCAAGGTTGGTCCAGCATGGCTGACATGAGCTCAGTGGGAAAGCAACTGTCGTTCAAGTAGGAAATTCATTATAATTAGGCTCAGACTCATCGTTATCAATGAAAATAGGAACTGTTGCAGTCAAACATATTAGTCGATAAGAATTAAGTTTGTTGGTTTCTGCTGCATTTAAATCGATGCTTCGTGATACGACGGACTCTTGGAAAGAGTTTTCTTCTTGTTGGGGCGTGCGTCTTCTCTGCAATGAGATGTCGAGACGCTTGAAGAAGTGGTAGTTGGAAGGCTACGAAGTTCTTCATCCTATATAGTCTATAGTGTTCATTGTAGTGGTCTTTCTTCTCTCTGACCCATTCGTGATAGCGTGTATCCCTGCTGATCCTCTATTGAAAGCCCTCTTATTAGACACAGACTTTTCCATAAAGTTTTCCTAATCAATCGAAAGCTCAAATGCTGGCACCTTAAATAATGTGCTACGGTTTTAAAAAGCCTCCTTACTGTATTGTAGCCTCAAAAGCGGAATTATGTTTCGCACTCGATTTGATTTGCTTGCTCGATTTGGATCTGCAGACGGCTTTTTGCTATGTTTTTTGGGAAAGTTTCCAGAACGGCATAAGAGCGAAAAGAAGATTTCGTTTTGAATTCAAAGTAGTTTTTCAGTCACTTGAACATCGCATAAGAATTATCGGTCATTGTAAGTAAATTTTTTACGTTAGAGGCACCTGATAGCTACAGAATAGAATATCACATAGGAAACTTTTATACAGGTACTTTCAGTAATTGAGGTGAGCCGGACACGTGATGTGCTTCAACGACAACCGATGACAGAGTCGTTACCGACTGGATTCCTCGGGATATAAAGCGCTCTACAGGAAGACCACCGAGCCGTTGGTCCGATTTCTTCACGAAAAGCCTAGATGAAAGTTATGATGCTCAGCGAATTCCAAGAGCGAAGAAGATCTACTGGACTACTCTTGCACACAATAGTGAAAATGGAAATGTTGCTGGTCATCGCTCGAGCCACCAAGAAATCGATATTTTCTACCTGAGAAAAACACAATCCTGCGAAAAAGATCTTTTTCGACAGTTCTCAAGGAGTTTTTTACTAGTTTACCTACGTTTTTGTAATCATTTGATAGCTCGAGAAATATTGAATCTAATAGGAAGTTTGTTTCATGAAAA